>JAUCMT010000021.1:5484966-5510356 GCA_032357475.1 Enteromius thamalakanensis
GCCAGAAAGCATAGGAACTGAGAAGTGGTCTGTGGTCACCACCTGCAGAACCACTCCTTTATTGGGAGTGTCTTGCTGATTGCTGTTGTCTATTCTATTTGCACAACAGCATGTGAAATTGATTGTCAATCAGCTTCCTAAGTGGGCAGTTTGATTTCACAGAAGTGTGATTGACTGGAGTTACATTGTGTTGATTAAGTGGTCCCTTTATTTATTTTTTTGAGCAGTGTATAAAAAAAGCATGTGCATGCTAAGGAAGTAACAAAACCATGTTATGGCTGTGGCAAACAATTTTATTTTATTGTTGTTTTTAGATTTTGTACAAATTACTCTTCTTGGAAAAGTTGCAAGGAAAATGTTAAATGTAATTACTGTATAAACTTGCCAATGAAACAGGATTTTTTATTGATTAAAGTTTATTATATAAATTTGAGAATAACTGAATTTAATAGACTAAATCAAAGTCAAGAATGTTAAGTTGATTTAACTAAACAACATTTAGTTAACTTTATATAATTAACTTAAGTTTACTGAAATCAATACTGTATATACTCAAAACCTAACTCAGTTATGTGGAACCTGTAAGGCCAACAAATCATTTTTTTGAGTGTAAGCAAACATCACTTAGACTTACAACATTTTTATAATATTGTATATACTACAATACATAATGTTATTATTCAGTAATGTTATCAATTTGTAATTAATTTCAGAATCAAAATGGTTTATAACTGATAACTTTCAACTAAATCAAACCAGTTTGAAGTAAATACTGACACTGCTTTCTTCTATGAATTGCAGCAAGTTTCTCTCAAATAATGATCAAACTCTCAGTAACATGATTGGAACATTAAAATCAGTTATCTAGTCTTTAGCAATGTTCTCAAAATGCTGGTACAAAAACATAAATCGTTGATTGAAATTTTTATTTGAAACTCTTTAGTTTGATGTTTTAATGCTTTTTAAAAATTGATACTTATTTTAGAATCTTTCAAGAACATTCAACATCTTTTTTTCTTGGTTATACAAATATTAAGGGGACATTCCATTTTATCATATATATGTTCTAACATTATTAGAAGATTTTTGTTCGCTGGGGAGCTGCTTATATCTAAAATGAACTTGTTTCATAATTGATAAACTTTGCAAACTGAACATAACTGACTAATGGTAAGGAGAGTTTTAAGTGCAGATCAGCAAAGGTCAACAAGAAAAAAAACTAAGTGAAACTGAGAACCAGATCAGGGCACAGAGGAACTCCACCCAGAGGCAGAAAATAAAACCGAGAGCGAAAGATAGATAGAGAGAGAGAGAGAGAGAGAGAGAGAGAGAGAGAGAGAGGGAGGGAGGGAGGGTTATGAAGCAATGAAATACTGAGATTAGGACCGCAGGAAATCTCTCTCTCTCTCTGTCTGCCTTTCTCTCATGCTCTGTACCTCCTTCTGAGCCCCTCCTCTCACGTTGACATGGTTTCATTTGAATGTCTCTCTAAATACACCGCTTTTGTCCCTTGAGCTCTCAGTTGTAGTTGTGGTCTGTTGACATGCTCCTCTGACCCTGCAGGTGACAGGTGAATTAACTGCTACATTCTGGATGACTCTGCGCACCTGAGCAAAAAGAAAGAAGACAGGAAAAGACAGGCTTGTGGATTTTCAGGACTTTGATTACAGTTTTCAGAGTATTTTGGCTTTTAGTTGTTTAACCTGCTTGTTAATGATTAGCATTTAAGTGGATAAGGAAGGACTTTCTGAGAAGAAGTACAGAAGAACGTCATTTATCATTTAGTTGGTATTCTGTATTATAACATTACCCACTGCTTACTATTTGCATATGTTTGTGATTTTTTTAAAGTAATCACTTTAGGCAGCTAATGGCTAAGTGGTGTTGAACTGAACTAATTTTTTTTTTTTTTAATTAAAATTAAACAATAATGGACAGACCCTATTCTGGACAGTTCAAGGAACAAAGAATACAGAATATAAAAACATCTTGACCAGCAGACAACTTTATGAATTTCATGTTTGGGACATATTTGTGGACAATCAAGAGTTTGTAAGGACGTTTCTATTAGCAAATCAACATCTGATGGAAGGACAGCATAACTTGGTGCAGTTGTTTCTGCTGCTTCTGCCACTGACGGAAAGTGTGACTGTAGTGCCATGGAAACCCTGTACAGGTGAGATGAGATATACCACACATAACCCAGCTTATTTGCTCTTTAATTAACAGTATTTTCAATGCAATAGCTAAATAATGTGGATTTGACAACAAACGTAATCTTTAAATCACTGCTACTACAATCTGTTCATCTCTTTATCATCAGACACTAAGAAAAAGGGACTTCCTCTGTAATAAAATTTTTCAGATTAGATCAGGTCCAGGTTGTAAAGATCTTGAGTGAAACTGTAAATCCTCAATCTGAGTGCGTGTACATGTTACATATAGACAACTATGGATGTGAATTATACCTTCATGTCATTCACAACTGTATTGAACATTATCATGGACGTTGTATTTTAAATATTTGTAAATTAACAATTCTTTGATTTTCAATATAAAAACTCTATATTTTTACACTCTCTTTACATAATTACTAAATTACAGGTGCAATTATACACACACATATATATATATATACATACATATCAAGGTCAAAATGTCTTTTTTGAAAAAAAAAAAAAAAAAAAATATATATATATATATATATATATATATTATTGGTAACAAAGTTTTAGCTGTTATGACATGGCAGGACAGTCACAATATCATTTTTTAGACAATGACAATCTAATTTATCATTATAACACATTATGATTCATCATGAGCCATGTGGACCACCACAGTTTCACTTAAAGGGATAGTACACCCAAAATGTAAAAGTACAGTCATCATTTACTCACCCTCAAGTTTTATACAAACATGTATGAATCTCTTTCTTTAACTGAACATAAAAGAAGATATTTTGAAGAACTATAGTAACCAAACAGTTGCTGGTACCCACTGACTTTAAAAGTATGGGAAAAAATACTGGAAGTCAATAGAGAGCAGAAACAGTTGACTTACCATCATTCAAAATATCTTTTGTGTTTGGAACAATTTGAGGGTAAGATCATGATGACAGAAATCCATTTTTTCGGGTGAACTATCCCTTTAATAAAAGAAATGAACGCTTACTAATTTGTGAAATCTGTGGTGCACAAATGCTTTCACTATGAGAGACGGGCAACTTCACAAGACTGGTGGTGTATCCATGTTGTCATGCTGATTCATGGCTTTGTCTCTACAGTGGAAAAATGGAAAAGTCTTCCCAAACCCGGCGACATCCCTGGGGCTTAAATTCTCCCATTTTTATACCACGAAGGCAATTACATTAGATACCAATGCAAAAGAAATGAGAAAATGAAAAATGCTAATATGAAAAAGAGTTTACCAGAAGATTACCAAAGTAAATTCCTTAAGTGGTATTTTAAAATATTGCTTTTGTATGTCGGGAGCAAACCATCTAAATGGTCCATAATTAGGGCAATGAGCTCAGCTGAAGGACTGTTATTACAATAGAAGCTGTAAATACCACAATAATGTGGACGAACCAAGGAATGTTGAGAATGTTTAGGGAATTTTCTGTCACTGAGCATCTATAGATGACATCTCTTTGTCATCAATGTGTGTGTTCATTTTGCAAATTAAGTAATTAAGTTATAATTTTGTCATTAATTACTCACTCTCATGCCGTTTCAAATCTGTAAGGCTGATGCTATACCAGGCAACTTTGAAAAATTTTGTTGAGCACTTTTCTGAGAAAGGGTAACAAATTTGGATCATTTTAAATAAGGCCTCATTGGGATCCATTTCCTAAAGTTGCCTGGCAACATTGCTCAAATAGTTGCCCAATGTATCATAAGACAAAGACAAATTCAGATACATTTTAATGAAATCACCATTATAAAGATATGCACACTTTCATATATATATATATATATATATATACACATAGATGTCCCATTAGTGACTGTATCTATTATAGATGTATATATGAAGATGCCTCATTATCTAATGTTTCTATTGGCTGCTGTACGTAAGCCGTCTGGCTTTTGTACCAGTCTTAGCTTGACATCATTAATCATAGCAATCACTGAATATTTGAAGATGGCACAATCCCGCACAGCCAATGATCTGTGAACCCAATGGTTCTGTGCAAGCCTACAGTATGGTCAATGAATGGACCATTCCAGGCCTGGACTGGCCATAGGGCATACCGGGCAATGCCCGGGCAAGGTACTTATTTGGTGTATTTAATGGGAAAAGTATGAAGGCACTACTGTAATCAACACTATCCTCTTGCAGTGCGATTAGTTGGATGGTAAAAAAACCTATAAGTCTTTCAAAAGTAATTAGAAATTTAAAAAAAGAAATCACTAAACATGAAAAAAAAAACAGTGAAAAGAAAGGTTTTGAGTCAAGAAGAAAGGCCTTATTTCTAGCTTTACTGGCACAAGGATTAAGTGAGCATCAAGTTGTTTCTATCCTTAATATTTCAAAGACAGCAGTTCCCAATAAATGAAACAAATATGCATTGTTTTGTATTGGAGAGGGTAACAGTTTTAAGAATAAAACCCAAAAGAAACAGATTTTTCTGCAGTGGTCTCTTATTTTTTTTCCAGAGCAGTAGGTAGGCCTATATGTGGTGGTGGGCCGGCTGGACCATAAAATGCCAGGGCCGATTTTTACTCCCAGTCCAGCCCTGCTCACACACATTTCAGCCGGTTCACACGCTCTCACGCCACACCTTTTATTTCTCAAGCTAAAAGGTAAAAAGTAACGATAACTTGCATCTACATTTAGTGTATAAGGCGCAAGGACACGATGTTAAGTTCTCTGCCGAGTTCATAACCACCAGCCAATCAGAAATGAGAATTTGTGGTTTCCGGGTAAATTACATTATACCGATGCCAGCACGTTCGTTACTAGGCAACTTGGGAGCGCGCACGCAAACACGAAGTGGAATTTGAAAGAGCAATAACGGCAAATGCCGTAGGTAAACCCTTCATTATTTATTTATGTGTATTATTATTATTATTATTATTTTACGATTCCTGTACGAAATCAGCTGCCTGTGATAGAAAATAGTATGAGCTGCTGCTTAGAAATATTGCCAAATTCGTACTAAAGTAGTTAAAAACGTTTTAAAATTTTTGTGGCTCCTCCCCCATAGCAGATAAAATCTCACTCCAAACTTTTGCTAAAACTTGAGAGCCCTGTTTATCACAACTTTAAAAAATAATACCTGAATCGATATTTTCAATTAATTAAAAGACCAAAGGAAAATATTACTAACAATAAATTAATATTAGTTTAGCTTTCATCGTTTAGCTTTATTTCAAACTGCAGCTAAATGAATGTGAATTCAAAATACTTGTGCTGTAATGTTAATGTATTGAATGACAAAGAAAAACACTTTTATTCATTTACCAATTTATTTATTTGTATACAAGTTTCAAATAAGGAATTCCACTGATTTTTTTTTTAATCAATACCCCATGTAAATACTTATTACAGGTGAATGCTTTACAAATGTTAAAATACTTTGTAAATAATTGTGTTTAAGAACTGGAAAAAATGTTGCACCATAAGCATCAATAATGTAATATTGCTTTCCTTAAATGGTAAAGGCAAGTCAGGTCCCAGCAACGGGCTAAAGCATAAAAACTCTTCAAAATACTATGAGGACACACCAGAGAATCTGGTAGTGACTAAAATAATGGTCCAACCTCAAGAGAAATGGAAAACCCCTGAGTAAAGGGGCATTATAGAAGATGATGTGGTGAATGCAGAGACATGCAACAGCTCCATCAGCTGTGCTGAAGCAGCTACTTTAATACTGTCCTGTTGATAGCGATGCCTTTTTCTGTGAGATTGCATTATATTGTGTTTAAGTACTCAAAAACAAACAACATATTAAATGATGTAACCTGCAGCACTAGGTTCCAGCATGCCCTGATTTCAAGAGGTAACAACCAAAAATACCCTTTCTATTAACCTTTAAATGACTACAGAGGCATTTTGCACTTAAACAGGACCAAAGATTGACAAAAGACAGTACAGTAGAAGGGCTGATGTTGTCCTTCACACAAAAAGACAACATCTAGTTAGTGTTTGACCGTTCCACTCTACAACCTGCTTTATATGTCCCTATCAGCTCATGTGAGCACACCAGCAACCCTACCTCACTCTTCCATAACATCCCAGTCTAATGTAATGGTGATAACATCAAAGAAATGTAGAAATTGAGAGTAAACTCCAGCAGCTTTTAGAGTCTGAGCACAGTGAATGTGTCAGGGGAGGGATAAGGTGTGTGAAGTTAGGTGGTATTTAAAATTAAAAACCCAACAAACTTCAACACCATACACCACCTCCCATTTGACTTCCTATAGATGTCTAAACCCTCCAACCTTAGATGTCTGGAAGGAAGACATGTACGGATTCCCCTGAGCTGTCTCCTCTAAATAACTAGTCCCCTTCCCTCCCTCCCCAGAAAAGCCCTGTCCTGTGTGATGATGCTTGGACTAGCGTTTCGACTTCGCCTCTTCTGCATCTTTTTCTAAAGAGAAAAAAAAAGAAAAAGAAAAAAAGAGAAGCAGACAAGATTAGTTTTATTACTAATATTTAATATATATAAAGGAGTTTTTGAATAAACCGCCCATTTAACTAATCTATCGATTAGGAATGCAACCGAAATTGAGCAGCCAAAAATAAATAAATAAATTACACCAAACAATGACGTGATGTAATTGGTTGTTGCTTGCTACTTTATGATGAGTGAAAAAAATAAAAAAATAAAAAATATGGTTGTTAACAATGTGTTAAATACTAAAGTATTATTCTAACTTATTAATTTTAAGTTTTTAGTAATTGTGCTTTGTTTGTAGTTACAGGTATATTTACAAAAAAATGTTTAGTGTTCAATAAGTATTTTTAAACTGTTTAGTAATTTTTTTGGAAAAGCTAAACAAATTACTAAAAAGCTAAATTTTAACTATTTAATTTATGAAACTTAACGCTTCTCAGTGATCTACGGCTCCGTTTATAAACTGGCGTTACTTTTAAAAAACAGCTGACGGAGTTTTCCCGCTAATAAAAGAACCGTCTTTACTGACGAGATGCGCATAATATATCATATGATATATATCGCCCAGCCCTAAGAAAGCATGCAAATAAACTACGATGGAAACACATTTATAAATTAATTAAATTAGTGCTAAATTCACAAATGTTTAGGTGACATTCCAGTTTTGTGCATTAGGTTGATCTCACAAAAAAAATAAATGCTATGAGCTCACCTTTCCTAAGCTCTTCTCTCTTTTTTGCTGCATCCTCCCTCTGCTTTTTTATAATGGCCAGCCTGGCAAGGTCTGCCCTGGCCTGCTCAGTCTTCCCCTCTAGATGCAGCTTCATGTATCGCTCTTTAGCCTTCTGCTTTTCAATCTCTTCTCTACACAAGAAAACACAAATAAAGCAATAAATTGACAGTTTATTTGACTGAGGTTCTCAAGTACATGTCTTCCCACATACCTTTCCCGGCGTGAGAGCTCTTTAGGTGCATTGACATCTATTTCCACAACCTTCTTACTCTTTTGTGAGACCCTGTTTGGATTCTCGATTTCAATTAGTCCTTCCACACCTTTCCTTTTAGGCTCCTTACAGAAAAATCAAAACAGGGGGAACAAAAAAACATCATTAAATCAGAAAGAACCTCAGTAACACCATTTTATATAAAATTATTTTCCCTAATAACAAATAATAAAATTAAGATATTTTTAGTATTGCCCATCCATTAAAAGTGCTTGTATACAAATAACACTAAAAACTACAAAAGGACATTCTATATGAAAAGGGGTTTCAAAGTTTTCTGAAGAGACATGTTCACTTAATATGATGAAAAGGTTTAATTTAGACCTTAATACATTCTTATTAAATCACTGATCAACACACAAACATAGTGCACATCAAAATATTATAAACAGATAAACTGTACCTGCATATGCTAATACACCCTCTTTGCTTTTTCTAAATTAAATCTGTTCATCTTATAAAGCAACGTGTCTCTTTTGAATACTTTAATTAAAACATGTCACCTTTATATTGAACAATACAGATTGCATCAAAGCAGCTTTACACTTTTAAATAAGAAAATAGTGTGTCAAACATGCAAAAAGACAACAATTTTGAGTTATGAAACACTGAATTTACATTTTTATTTTTATGTAGCATTTTTCAACATTTAACATTTCAGGAGGAACAAAAATCTCCCAGGTTTCATTAAAAAAATAGTCTCTCTTTGTTTGTGTTTCTAATATTAGCAAACATGGGTTTGAAAAAGGGCGAGTAAATAAAACTGATACTTGCTGGGTGAATTGTATGTGAATTTAATAAAAACCTCATACTTCATCATCACTGCTGCTCTCCTCTTCAGATTCTGATGAACTTCCACGTTCAGCTCCCTCATTTTCCTCCTAGACCCAGATGAATCAGAGTTTCCATTATACAAATTAATGTTCAGCAAACATCGCCTTCACTGTATCGCTTTCAGTAGCGTGTGCGTAACAGAAGATGAACATTAGTACACTCACCATTTCCTTCTGAGCTCTCATCTGCCGATCAATCTCCTCAGGGTTGCTGAACTGCTTCCCACGGCCCTTATGGCCCTTTTTGCCTAGGTAGTGGGCAAGGTAAAAAAAAAACATTTTAAGATTTTAAAAAGAGAATATAACGATACATGCAGCTATGTACTACCATAATTAAGCTACGCATGAATAGGAATCGTCGATGAAGCTGTAACACTTCTCAGACCATCCATGTGGCTACAGCACTGGTCCAGCATGGCCTGAGGTTTGTAACTTAACGTACTAGGGTACATACACCGTGATTTACTCATTATAGAAAAGTTCTTCACCATTAACAGTACCCTTCTAGGCCATAAATTCATCTTCACGTCCAATTTCCGTTTCATGCGTTTTTTTTAACTACAATACTGGCACTGGCGGTTACTGAAAAACACTAGAAAGCGATAAAGCAAGCACACGACACTCACCTCCTCTCGGCATTATTGAAACACTGTGTGACGATGAAAACCCTCAGGGACAAAAATTATGTTTGGTCCTGAAATTAAATATACCCGACAGCGCTGAATAACTTTATTGTGCTCAGCGAGCCTTAAAATTAGCTATATGAAAGTAAAATACGACGCGACCTCGCCGACTCACCGCTGAAAGCAGTATTTTGCCGCTTCCTGAGCGTGACGTCAGGTGATCGCACTATTCATGATTGACTGCTGGGCTGACCAATCAAAATTCCAAATAGTTTCTACGACAGAGGAAGTTAGGCAATGCGATAGCATACGTTCTCTTTTAATTTTTGCATTAAAAGTACTTGTATTTTTCGCCTTCGCTTTAATAATACGTGTTTTTTTAAGTAGTTTGAGTTTACAATGTTGACGCTATGTAGACTCAATTAAACATCTGTGTACATATAGGCCTACAGCACATTGAACCAACATGAATATAAAATAACATTTTTAAAAACATGGCTGTCAAAGACATGCTTATTACTCATTGACCCACGTGTTCAAAGGTGGTTTTGCTGATTGTGGAATTTATTTGCAAGAGTTAGAAATTAGGAAATCACACACAATATAAGATACTAATATACATAAGTAAACAAAATATAATTAAGTGAACTTGAATGTCCCAAATTTCAGCTTTCTCCACTGTTTATCTTTTAGGATTGGTTTCCAAATCACCATGATGTTGCTGCTGTGTTTTTTTATGTTTCTTTCGGCTAATAAAGAAGAATGATGCAAGAGAAAGAAATATTCCAGCAGTGATCAGCTCTCCTCCAGCCATGTAAAAAATCAGTTCATAGTTCTTGTACTTATCCACCAAATAACCTATAAAAAAATACATAAAAGAAAACATTTATTAAACGTACCAATTTGTCATAAAATGACTATTTCACAACGGACGATTCAATCTTATACATTTTTTTTATCATCACTTACCAGCAGAAGGAGGTCCAATCAGCACAGCCACTGCCTCAATAAGAAGAACAAGGCCAAGTGCACTTGAAAAACCTTTTTTTCCCACAATACCCATCAACACTTCAAATTGCAGAGCACCCACCATGCCATAAGACAACCCGAAGAACACACAGAAGATTATTAGGCCCTTATAGTCTGTGCTTGTAGCTGAACAAACATCTGTTAAGCCATTAAAGAGCAAGGCAAGGCTGAAGAAATAAGGCATTTTGGGTCGGATCCATTTTAAACCGGCCACTATGCCACATGTGGGACGTGCAAAGATGTCAATAAATCCTATAATAGACAGCAAAAATGCAGCATCCTGGTCAGGCACTCCTTGATCCTTAGCATAGTTGACTAGAAGAATAGTCGGAACAAATAGGCCGAGGACAACTATAAATTTTGCAATAATATAGATAATAAGCCCTAAGTTAGCAAGCACACTAAAGTCCAAAAGCTTCTTTTTACTGGGCTTTATATCATTATTCTTTTCACAAACAATATTCTCTTGTCCAGCCTCAGGTGGCAGCATTTCCTTGAGCTCTTGAGGACAGGCTGTCGCTTTCCTTTCTTTGCATTTCAGAGGTCTCATAATTGCTCCACAGGTGCAGCAATTGAGCAGAAGACCGCCAGTGATGAGAAAGCCTCCTCTCCATCCATACTGGTTGAGCAGCAGTTGTCCTAATGGAGAAAGAACTGCCAGAAATACAGGGCTTCCTGCTGCTGCCAGTCCATTAGCAAGTGGTCTGCGCTTGTCAAAATATGACCCCAGCATAATCAGTGATGGTTGGAAGTTCAAAGCCAGGCCAAGACCTTTTCAGAGACAAAGGCATTATTCATTCAAAATATGGAATTGAACAGCTCTGTCATAACTTTAGGATTTGTTTTTTTAAGTATTTTTGTTTTTGTTGTAGTAATCTCAATACCCCAAATGTTTGATTCTTGCTTTGAAATATGTAAAATAGTTAATTTTATTATGACATTGTTATGTGTTACTCGCTTGACATGTTCCAAAGGTTTTTTCTCTTTCCAAGAATAAAATAAGTTATTTTTAGAAACAACTATAAAACCCAAACTGTTTAAAGTACATTCTTCAAATTATAAGTTTCATGTAAAGATAGTCATAAAGGTCTGGAACAACAAGAGGGAAAGTAAATGATGACAGATTTATTCTAAACCTCTTTAACCAGTATAGTATGTGCTCATATTCAGACTAACTACAATTGTGAGTGTCGTATAACATTTTGTTTAAATAAATTACCAGATATATATAATATATATAATATAATATATTATATATACATAAATATATATATATTGCCAGTTACTACTGTGAAAAATGAAAAATACCATAGTAATTTATAGTAAATAGGATTTTATTTAACCACATTTTAGTAAAGTGTACTACAGTGCATATATTAGTATTTACAAAACTTTGTTAATGAATGCTACAGCATACTGTAGTATTACTATAGTGAACTGATAAACTGTATCAATACTGTAGTATACTTTACAGTAAATTGTAGTGTATTGTGGTATTATATACCCTATAGTTGTAGGTTTAGTGACAGTATAGTATAGTTTAGTATAGTTACAGCATTTGTGAACGTAATTTGTTTATATTACTGCAGTTGTTAAATTATGAAACGGTAAAAGTGGATAATTCTTGAATTAATAACTGAATTTGAATGAATTAGATGAACAAAATATTTAACCACTCAATATAAAGACAGTCACACATCGCAACCTACCAGTGTAAAAATGCAACAAGCTGTCACTAAAAGCTCTTCACACTTTATAGCATGACCTACTGTCTTCCAGGAATGCACAGATAAGAACATAGTAATACAAACAGTGAAAACTCAATTTTTTAGTTACCTGTAATGACACCTCCAGTGAGATAAAGCTGGATAATGTTAGTAGTGAAAGATGCAATGATCATCCCTCCTGAAGCCAGTAATCCTCCAGTCAACATCACTGGCCGGCATCCAAATTTATTAACCAAGATGCTGCAGATTGGGCCTTGAATTAATTGATATATTGAGCATTAATAAGAATTTTCTACAAACATCTAAATATATCATTTCATTTACAGTAGCCTATCTTACCTGAACCATACAGCATTGCTAATATTATAGATGAAATCCAGGCTGTATCACTGTATCCACATTCAAATTCCTTCATCAGTTCTTTGAAATACACACTTACAGCTTTCGGGAAGGCATATGAGAAGCCAGTGATGACAAAACATCCAAGCAGAACGATCCAGCCCCAGCCACCATCTGGGGCAGCTACTGTTTCTCGATCCTCAACAATAATTCCCATAGTTGCTCAGGCCTCCAAAAGAGAAGACATAAAAGGTTTTTGTGATATGTAGATATGTAGAATATGTGTATATATATATATATATATATATATATTTAAAAAATTTAAAAAACCTGTTTCTATTCAGCTGATGCTCTACTGAACATGTGCGGCTGTTTAGGAACCTGGAGGAAGGAAGTAAATGAGCACAAGCCATATGTTTCACAGGAAGTACAGTCATAGGTCAAACTTATTACTAGACTGACATATATAATGTTAAAGCACAGAAGACATGAAGTTGTGTTATAGTTGATTGAGACTTCACTGCTCTTCAATGCAAAGTCCCAAGCCTTTTTTGGGGTAGGTTTAGTAGAATAAGTTTACTTATACTTGGAAAGTTTCTCATAGTATGTTTTAGACACATCAAAATAAAGTGTGTGAAGTATTAAGCAGACAGTTTACTTTTAACAACTGCTAGTTGATATGTAGTTGCAAAGTTACTTACTGTAATGTGTAAAGTGGACTACTGAAATAAAGTGTAAACCCATTTTTTTTTTTCATAAAATGTACAGTATGTAAATGTGATTAATTTAACAGCATGCATTATTTGTACGATGATGAGGGAAAACATTCAGTATGTGGATACTTTTACTTTACTTTTGCACATTACTGTAATATAATCTGATTTAAAATGTCTGGCTTTTGACATAACCAGACGCCTGACAGATTCCAGCTCAGTACAATACTGCAATCCATCAATATCCTGTTGTAAGATTAGACAGGAAGCTCCATACAATGTTTTTACTCCACTTCTTTGTATCAGGCCAATGTGTAGAGCTCACATTGTTTAAAATCATTTCTATTCAGTTTGTATTAATGTCAAAAGCACTACATTATTTTACTCTAGTCTCTAGAATTAATTTGGAAATATTTAGCAATGCAAACATTTTGCATAACCATACTCTAAATGTAACATTTTTATATCACAATTATTAAAACCACCAGGATGAGTGATCAACTCAAATGAAAATCCACACGCTCTTTTAAAATCTTCATAGATAAATAAACATAATTATTATCTAGAGAACAATTACTTGATTGTTTTTAAGATACATGAAACACAAGCAATTGTCTTACCTGACTTTTGAAATGGCAGAAAATGTCTTTAAGTAGCTGTATGATCTACCTGGCCTTCTTAGTAGACATAATGTATATCATCTAGATATATAAGGCACTAAATCTAGTCATCAAGCAAGCCCCATTGCACTGTACATATGAATTATTTTAAAGCATAATCTGCTAAATAAACCTGCTGGTGCACCTCCTTCCTTGCCTTGTACTCGCTGCTTATAATCTGTAATTAATCTGCTCACAAAGTCTCTTATTTATAGGTAATGAGGTGAAATTCCCGGACAATACAAGTGTATAGCAGGATTCTTGTTTGGTTGTTTACTTGTTTTGTCAGTACCGTAAATTACACAATGCACTTTCATTCTAAAAACAACACAGAATTATTACACTGATGCCAATGCGATACAATAACAAGTGATCTTTTATTGTTTTGGAACGCTGAAGTTTATGAGGAGCAAATGAATGAATGAACAAGTTTGATTAAGTTCATTGTGAAAAAAAAAAACAATTATAAAATTATAATTATTATATTAATAATAATTTCAAAAAAGAACTGCCAGATCTAGAGTTTTCTACCTTAGTCGTGTAATACGTGCCACACACATATGAAAATCCTCTTAAATCAGCATGTACATGTTTTACAGCTCTTAGCTAATCTTACTGCTGAACCAAAGAAAGAGTGGAATTGTTTTCTGTTATTTGAATGCACATTCAGATCTACACATGAAGAAACGTTTTGGGGTTGTCATGTAAGAGCACTTACTGAAGCCAAAGGAATGAGGATTTGGCCATAAGACAAGTTATTGTATTCTAAACACATAATAGAGCTTCAGCTGATTTCATGTAATCTGAAAACATTTAGTTGAATTCAGCAAATGTATTGATGAATTTTGATGATTTTTCAAGGCAAAACAAACAGAAAATGCAGAAATTATATTTCTTGAAATTAATTAAAGCAGAAGAAAAAACATCCAAGTAATTGGCGATGAAACAGTAAAAAACTTAAAAAAAGGAAATGCACAAAGTGATGTTGTTGTTTTTAAAATTATTGCATAATGGGTAAGTGATATTTAAATATCGTTTTGCAATAGCGCCACCAATTTCATTGTAAAATCCCTATACTGTATATACACATAAAAAAGGACTGAATCCCCTTTATTTTCTTCCATCATTTCTTTCTCCGAGAATTACTCCTCACATCTTCAAGTTCCTTCTGTATTAGATGCGTTTCTGCTGTTGACTCTGAAAGCTTAAAGGAAAAACATTCAATCATACTAATTTACAATTGTATATAGATTTAGCCTACATATTTATCAAGCTATTGTGGCTTTGAGCATTATATAGATTCAAAACTCACCATATCAAGAAGAACCTCAATCTTTAGCCTGAGGAGATTATTCTCCTCTTCTAACTGTAGATTCCTTTTCTTCAGTCGATTTACCTCTTTTCCTGATACATTACCTCCCGACTCTGTGATTGAGAAATATATATTTATTTCAATCCCTAAATAGGCTAACTCTCAGTAAATTTAACTGGTCTTTTTATAGTAGGAGGTCATACCTGAAATCCACTGGCCATCTTCAAATTTCAAGCTCTGGCCACCAATATTCATCACCGGAGATCCATATTCTAGACCTAATTCAATCTCCCGTGTTGACCGATCCAGCTGAAAAAAAAACAAAAAACAATGATTTGGCTTCGAAATACATATTATTTGATATAAAATGTATCTTACTTACAGAACACTGTACTTACTGTATGTAGATTGGAAAGGGATGCAGACTTCCGAGGTGGTGTTTTTTTGGGACTGAAAATGTTGCCAAACAACGGCATTTTTAAGGTAAATTCAGACTTTCCAACCTGCATCAACATAATATATTTCAATACATGGTAGTAATCGCTGTAGCCAACATATAATGAGAGACAAGGTCCACAACATGCTAACTACAGTTGTCCAGTTCAAAAAAGCAAAGGCAATTACTCTTGATAAGGTGATACAACAAATAAAACATGTTACTACGTAATGTGACTACCGTTATCTGCGAGAGACTAGTTTACGTTACTGTAAGCAAGTAACCGGCAAGCAGCTAGTAAATTAATGAATACATAAAGTTTCTACTAAACATCGATCGAGCACAACTGAGTTTTTTTTTCACTAAACGCACGTAAAACTTAAAAAAATAAAAATCTTACGCTGCTTTAGTTTTCCCTTTCGACTGCTTCAACGATGCTCCTAAAAGCCCAAAAAATTTATAAACAAACGGCTAGTTCCGTGGGAGCCTAGCAACGCCGGATGTTCAATTTTATAGGTTAAAAGTACCTTTCTAAATAATACACTACACGAGACATTTCTAAGCCTAATATAATTTGGAGGTGAATTTTCGAGAGAAATCCACAGATTGCGCCACTGGTTGATTAAGTATATAAGGCTTTGTCTTTCTTGAGTAGCCTTCCTAGTTAACCATTACTCCAACCGTTACTCCGTTTAGCTTGATGTCCTAATAACAAAAACAGATCAATAATAAATATTATCATTTTAGAAAGGTCTTATTAATTTATATAAAGTAAAAAAAATAATACATTTAAGAACAGGAGGTAGTTAATTTTAAAAGATTTCAATTTTAGATTTTTTTTTATTACTTTTGTTTATTCTTTTTAAATTATTATTTAAATTTTTTTAATTGTCTCAATCTGTACTTACAAAATTTCTTAAGAACTTGCTGTTGAATTTTGTTATTTTGAAAGTTTAATTAAAAAAAGTTAACTCTCTAATATGGTAAGTAACAATAATAAAAATAACCTTGTGGTATTCCTCTGATATCTTACAAAGTATACAGAAATGCTCATTTAGAAGCATATAGTTATGTTGCTTTGGCATTTCTACTTTCATTAGGCTATGTTGAAATATTTTTTAATACATGCTGACGTGCTGAATGTGCATCACTGTGTGAATGCCCCTGTTGCATTTTTTACGTCACAATAACTAAATATTAGCATTAATGCACAGTTATGAAAATCACTATGGATTTATTTCATTCTGTTGATGTTATTCAGTGTCTGCAACTGTTAAATCTTGTTTTACTATATTTAGTAAAATATAAATATTTAATTCATGTATGCTTTGTTATAAACTAGAAGCTAAACATGATATAATTATGCTATAAAATATCTCAACAATCAACCTCTAAACCAAATACTCACATTTGTACCTGAATTTAAAGTAACATGCAGACAACAGTAATTATTGTAAGCACTTTATTATATATAAAGCGAGATTTCTGGCCATTGCTTTATGAAAGAGTTGCCAAGTTTTTGTAAAGAAAATCACCCATGCCCCTAGTGGCTGAATGCCCCACTTTGAACAAAAAAGGCTCCATCTCTCTGCCTTTAGGACCTCACAGCCTGGACGGTTTGGTTAAACTTGGGCGCAACTTGGGGAAACGACTCAAGACGCACATGTTCTGTCCGTTGATTTGGGGCAGGCGAATGAATTAAAAGTATGATTTTGAAGGAATAAAATACCCAAACCTTTTGCCTGACAGTTAAAGGGATTTATTGCTTTAACAAACAGTTCCTGGTGGAAGAGAGGATCTAAAGTCTTAGGTGGGTCGAATGTCCTCCTAATACGGTTATGTTTTAGCTTGCTGCATAGCTGAATTTTGCAATGTAACATTAGATTAATTTGTACATCGCGTTTTGATAAGCAACCCGCCCTGGTGTTTACTTTATCCTCTGGTGTTTTATGCCAGTTATTATTAAGGTAAAAAAAATCTTTAAACGCGTCCTCGCTGCAGCCGTTCGCGAAACATAGCTTGCTAATTAGCTACCAGGACCGTTTTAAAGATATTTTATACGACACTGTGTAGAAAAGGACAGTCAGAATTACATTTTAAAATATCACACTCTAGGAAAATGTTTTGGTTGTTTGTTAGTACTGTTTCGTGTCGGCATATAAAACTCTCCATTAATATTAATTGGTGTAAACAAACCTGAAGTTGACAACATTAGCGGGCTAGCCGAGCTGTAGCTAGCATTGAAGCCAATGCTAACCCGAAGACCGTGCAAGACAACTTTCTTATTAGTGTGTTCCGCTGACATTGCCTTTTAACTTTAAGTAGGTAAAATATGTTATATATTCTAAATTATGTTGAAGAGCGTTTCAAGTACGACTACAGGGTTGCTGGTTTTGTTTTTGATTGTGAAGTCCGGAGAGAGTTGCATTAGTGGGTGTTGTTTCTAGGCGAGTCCGGGGATGTGCTCTGAGTTGCTTATCTCGAATTTTAGGCCTTAGACATGATATGGCTGTAAAATCTACTTTTTGTTCATATAAATATGTGTTAAAATACTCAATTGTGCTCAGTTATGTCTAGACAAGTTTGAATCATCGATATTTTGCACCAGTGTATCAGTTTTATTGTTTGCTAGAATATTGAAAACGCATATAAGTGAAATGTTTTACGTAACATTTTATCTTTTATAAAAGCACTTGCAATAATTGTATATTTTGACAAAGCACCATGTATTTTTGTTTTATTTTTTGTTCACAGCATACCTTAAGGTTTAGTAAAATATAATACAATTGTGCTTATTGCTTGTGATATGTTACAGCTATGGATCTGGAACGACAGAAGCGTAAAGAAGAAATTCAGAAAGCTTTGGGATTCATTCAGTAAGTATAACTGCATCTCCACAATCCAGTTATAATATTAACTCTTTCCCCTTTACTGCGTGTTTAACATTTGCTATATTTTTCTTTTGCCAGGTCATCTTTGCCTTTCCCTGAACCTGAAGGTTATGAGGTATGATTTATATGTAATATCTCTAAAGAAAAGTGGCCCCATCTAGGTAATCTGTATTTATTGTATTCCGTGAGCTTATTTCAAATGGAAGCTATCTTGCTTTCTTTTCTCAGGCATTCCTGACTCAGCTAGTCTGTAATTTGCTGGATGAAGGTAACGCAGTGTATCGCGATGGAGAGTGGAGACAGGCAGCAGTCCATTACAGCGAGGGTGTGAATGTAGCCCGCTATGCTCAGTCTGAAGCATTGGTCATTCCCCCTGAGCTGTTAGAGAGCCTTTATGTGAACCGGGCCGCTGCTCATTATAGTCTGGTAAGTTCGATTTTTATTGGACAATTGGTTGACATTTAAATCCGTCATCTGTGGATTTAATGGCATTTAGTATGTGTAAATTATGTGGTAATTCAATAGTGTTGCAAAGACAATTTCTGCAAATCCACCTTGTATTTTCTGTTTAGGGGGAGTACGAGCGGGGTGTGCAGGACTGCGATAGTGCACTGTGTGTGTCAGAAGGTAGTCGCAGGGCACTCTACAGGAAGGCACTTTGTCTGAGGGAGCTGGGCAGACTCAGAGAGGCTTATGAGTGTGGCACCGGATGCCTATTAACTGCCCCTCACGTATGTTTTTGTATGCAGACTAAATAGTGCATTAATTCAGAATGCTTTTATCAAATTAAATTTTTTGGGAAATTATAAATGCCTATCCTGTCAGTTTGATTAAAAACCGACAGTATTGGCATATATAATCTAAAAAAACATTTCATTTTCAAATAAATACTACTTCAGAGGATTCCGAAGAAATATTTTGAATTCCACCAAAATATTAAGGAGCACAACAGGTTTCTACATTGATAAAACAATATTTCTTCATCACCATAATATGATTTTTAAAGGATAACACAAGAAAGTGGAGTAGGTAATGTCTGCTGGAAATTCAGCTTAGCCATCACAGGAATGCATTTAAAATAATATTTTACAATAGTGCTGTTTGCTTTTCGATTATTTCTGTATTTTTATTAGATAAATGTAGCCTTACTGAGAATAAGAGACCTCTCATAAACATTATAAACAGTATTGACCCCAAACGTTTTGAATGGTAATATTTAATTTAATTTAATGTATGCTATATTCATTTAGAGATGATGTGTCTTGCCAGTTAATGCAATGCTTAACTAACAAAACATTGGTTGCTAAATTTTACCCAGGACCGACAAGTCAGTGAGCTTGCTCAGGATCTAGCAAACAAACTTGGTTTGAAAATCCGCAAAGCATACGTCAGCCCTCAGGTTTGATTTTTAGATTACTAGGTTAAAATATTGATTACTTGCAGTTCATGTAGTTGTAATAATTCTTAAATGTTATACCTTTTTATTCCAGCTTGATTCTTCAACACCTGCGACCGACAGCAATGGAGAAACTAATTCTCCTACAGGGGAGGCAAGTTTTACTCGCACAAAAAAAAAAAAGTTGTTCTGTAAAATAAAAGAACATTGAGAAGTGCATGGTTTGGATTGCTCTTAACAAATTTCATTGTTTTTCTTTTCAGACTTCCTCAAATGGTCTTGAGTCTTTGACCGATATTGGATCAGGTATGTTATATAAATATACACACACCAGTATAAATCTAATTAAATTATGAGTACATTTTGTGGATACTCATTAAGCAAAAATACATTGGGCGGTTCAGTGATCTCAGCTTTATCCCACAGATTTAACAAGTGCCCAGTGCATCCCTGCTCCTCTGGCTACACCAATCCCAGTAAGTGATGACCCACAGATGCCCCCATTGAGCCCAGTTGTGCCCCAAGATATGCCAGAAAGTCCAAGCCAAGAGCCACCGGGGCGAGTGCCGTACTCTGTGCCTGTATCTGAACACATGGATGAATGTGGGATGAATGAGGACACCTCATGTCTGGACACCTTGCTGGAAAGTATTCCCAAAGGAGCTGAAGTCAGCGTGGTGAGTGAAATAGAGCTGTAGGGAGGGACAGTAGGACATAGTTGCTCAATACTGGATTGATCAGTGCAGAAGTACTGATGTCATTTTTTTTTGTCTATTAGAACCCAGTTCAAGGGGCCATTCCCACTAACCTACCAAACACTGCTGTGGGTTTGAGACCTCCTTACTCTCCAGGTCTCCCAGCATCCTCCACTCAGCTCACAACTCAGTATTTCAACTCTGCTATCAGTCCGCTCCCCCCACTGGAGACCTCCTCAGTTCTAGGTCAAAGTGAAGCCTCTTCCCAGACGATGGACTCCCTCGGCTCCTTTAGCACTGGAGCTGGAGACGATGCTGGGAAGGGGGGGTCTGGATCACTAATTTCAGGAGGACTGGATTCCCTTTCTGAGTACACCCTTCCTGGTGAGTGGTTTAACTTGAAATGTGATACACACTACCATTTAAATGTTTGGAGTTTGGGAAAGATATAGGTACTTGTATTTAGTAAGGATGCATTAAGTTGATGACATTTCAAATGATACAAAAATAAATGTTTCGGTTTCCACAAAAATATTAAGCACCACATCTGTATTCAACACTGATAAGGATTAGAATATATTAGAATGAATTTTGAAGGGTCATGTGACACTGAAGAGTGGAGAAGAAACTACAAACGATTATGTAAGGAAACAGTTTTTACATTGTTATATTATACAAGATTAGTTTTACTGTATTTGGATCAAATAAATGCAGAATAGGTGAGAGACTGCTTTTAAAAAACAATAAAATCTTACTGACTTCATACCTGTATATAAGTTATATATATATATATATATATATATATATAAAATAAAAATTCAATGTTGATAAATCAAGTGTTTTTATTCTATTCATTTTATTTCTTTATTAATCTTAGGTGGACGAATCTCTCACAGTTTCATCCCCAGTTTGCGGAATCATAATGCCTCCAATGCAGTGAGTTCAAACTGTTCTGTATTTGTAAACTGGTTACTTAGATCTTCTTAGTATGTAACTTTTTAATGTGTGTAAAAAGGTTTGCTATTGATCACCTACTCAGAATTGTTCTTGCTTCCAGCAGAATGGACCAGTTGGTACCAATCTTTCTCTACTGTCACGAAACCCTCTGGCTGCCACACATGAGTTCAGACAGGCCTGCAATGCTTGCTACAGTCGCATAGGTAACTGTGTGATGTAAAAAAAAAAATAAGATGCATATCAGAACTACTCCTAAACATGCTGTCTGAAAGAATTGTTTTTTTTTTCCCCCTGAATTAGGGCCACGGGTCATGGACTACCATTATCAACCTGATGCAGCGCATCGCTGTAAGAGAGATGTGCTGCTCTGTCGTCTCAAGACCTCAGATGACCCCACCTGGAAGAGGGTGCGACCCCGTCCTGCTCGTAATAACTTCCTGGGGGCCTTTGTTCTTTGCAAAGGTATTGCTTAGTGTTTATTGAAGAATTGTGCAGATTATGTAGTAAATACAGTTTTGGGATATACAGTACTGTGCAAAAGTCTTAGTCCACTAGTATTTTCACCGACAAAAAATGGTTTTAAGTTGGTTATTTCTATCTTTTGCGGTAGTGTGTCAGTTGGAAATATGAGTTTACATTTCCAAACATTATTTTTGTCATTAATTGTAATAATGCAGTGAGCAAAAGAATTAACCAACGTTAAACTATTTTTTGTTGGTGAAAATACTAGTTGTAGTGATACTATTACTAGAAAATACTAGTGTGTGTGTGTATATATGTATATATGTATATATATATATATATATATATACACACACACACATACATATATATAATATAATATAATATAAAAAATATCCAAATAGCCTGCATGTACATGTGTTCAGTTTTTACATTTAGCGTAATAATTTACATCAACACACATTAGAAGCATTTGCATACTTTTATGAACGCACTAATTAATTTATTCTTATTAAATCAATTTATTCTGAGTTTGTAAAATCAATATTTGCAAATGAAAAACTTGTGGATTGACTATATTGGCTGTTTGCTCAATGCCTAACACCTTTAGAATCTACTCATGCTGCAAAAGAGAGATTAAGATTTTTTTTCTGTCTGTTAAAAAAAAAAAGATTATAAGTAATATTATGTTAATTTAGAATTTCATTATAATGAAATGTTACAATTAAGCTCATTAATCATTCTCTCTTTGCAGAGGTACAAGAGCGTCAGGAGTGCCAGTATGGTGAAAACTGCACTTTTGCCTATTGCCAAGAGGAGATAGATGTTTGGACACAAGAGAGGAAGGGAGCTCTAAGTCGTGAGCTTCTGTTTGACCCTCTGGGCACCAACGAACGACGGGCCCTCAGTGTCACCCGTCTCCTTCAGCTCCATATGGGCATGTTTATGTTCCTCTGTGAGGTATTGTGTACTTTCATCTTTAATGCCCATTTCACAGCTACATGTTATATTGTTGCTTTTGATATATTGTCTTAGTGGTCATTCTGGCCTCTTGCTTCCTTTAGGAATGTTTTGACAGTAAGCCTCGTATCATTAGCAAAAGAAGCAAGGAGAATCTCGCTGTGTGTTCCAACCTCACTGCACGACATCCCTTTGATGATAACAAGTGAGTCTTACTGCATTGAGACTTGGATCACTAATGTGATTTTGCAGCACTTGAACAGTCATTGCATCATATCCCCTCTTATATGTTTGTCTTATGATGCTATCTAACAGGTGCCTGGTGCACGTGGTTCGCTCAGCAAACGTGCGCTACAGTAAAGTACGCCCTCTTCACCCACTCTGCCAGTTTGACGTGTGCCGCCATGAAGTGCGATATGGCTGCCAGCGAGAGGACAGTTGCTCCTTTGCACATTCAGTCATAGAACTCAAGTGTTGGGTGCTTCAGCAGGACACAGGTACATACGTGATATGTTTGTATGCATGCACAGTTTAATCTAATGTTTTGATTTATAATCCATAAACCCATGCAGTTTATATTTTTGGTTTTTGAATTTGTTCGGTTCATTTATTAAGGAAACTTTTTGACAGCCTAACTTAAATTATGAACCATAATGATTTTTTGTTAATACAACGGGAAAGACTTTGGTAACCGAAACAGCTTTATTACCAACAGTCTTCAAAATAACTTGTTCCACAAAAGAAAGTAAGATCTTCAGATTTAAGTAAATGAATAGTTTTTTAAAAATTAATCCTTATTAGTTTATACTATTAATTTAGTAGTTCTTTTTTATTATTATAATTATAATTTTTTAATGAAATTATACTCTAAATAAGAAAGTAAATATGCCAGATGTCTTTGACTCATTCCATCGTTCAAACGATTCATTCAGGAAATCAGTAAAAAAGCTCACTTTATGAATGGGCCTGTGAATCACTGATTCACGCTTTTCATTCAATTGGCAGATCATTTAGGAAACGACATAAACATTGAAAACAGTCAACTATAAGATGCAAGATGACATACAGGTCTAGGGGTGGGGCGGGGCTAATGCATTAACTTTGTTAAAATAGTTCTTTTCACATTATTACATTTTTTTTACTTGACTAATAAATTTAACCCATTAAACTGACAGTCCTAGATAGAATGTTACAATTTTAGTGAAGGGACAAGTGGCCAGGTATGGTTTCACATTTTTGGAATTTGTGCTCTGCATTTAACCGTTTCACACATACCCGGAGCAGTGGGCACCCGGGGAGCAGTTGGGGAAACAATGCCTTGCTGAAGGGTCTCACCTCAGTCGTGGTTTTGAAGGTGGAGAGAGCGCTTGTTATTCACTCCCACCACCTACAATTCCTGCTGGACCTGGGACTCAAAACCACGACCTTTGGGCTACAAGTCCAACCCCCTATCCATTAGGCCACCACTACCCCCTTTTACAGTGTTTTAGAGCAAATAAATTCTGGTCTTATGACTGGTTTGATAGTTTGAAGGTTTTGTGCCTTTAATACCCCGTTCTTTGGTTCGTTATTGTGTTTGACACAGTATAATTGAAAGCAACTGATGGTTTTTATTTGCGCTTCTGTGTTTGGTCAGGTATTACCCATGAGGAGATGGTGCAAGAGTCTAAGAGACACTGGCACAGATTGGAACAAAATGCACAGAGACAAAAGGTGAGGCCAAACAACAACACTGTGCTGTCTCACAAGTGCTCATCTTTGCCCGAATCTTTTTATTTGATTACTCCTGCAGCAGATTTAATTATATATATACATTTTGTTGATTCAAGTCTTGTCTTTCTTTTTTCCACTCACCATCTTCAGCCCATGCTTGGGCCCCACCAGCCCAGCGGAAGCAGCAGTAACAGCAGCGCTGTCAGCAGCAGTGCTGTGGTCTCCGGAGGTGTTGTCACTGGAGGAGGAGACGGCATCGGGGGCGGAAGCACAGGAGGAGGTGGAGGAGGACTTGTAGGATGCGGTCGAGGGCGCGGCTTGAATCTGAAGATGAAGTTTGTGTGTGGACAGTGTTGGAGGGAGGGTCAGGTCAATGAGCCAGACAAGTCCCTGAAGTACTGCACTGCCAAAGCCAGACACAGGTTAGCTTCCCTTATTCAAGCAGGCATCATCTTACCACCAGGATTTACAATATGTGCTCATTAAAAATTTACTTGCCTTTAATATTTACTGGAACAATTGTAATATGACTTCTTTTATTGGACACAGTAGGCAGCTGCTTTGCCTGAGGTCAATAACAATGGTATTTGGTGTAATATTTGTTGTAATTATGGTATAATACTCCTTTCTGCTTTGTCTATTCTTCTTTCCAGCTGGACAAAAGAGCGCAGGGTGTTGCTAGTGAAATCATTTGAGAAGAAAAAGTGGGTGGTAGTGCGACCGTTGCCTTTTTCCCGTACCTACCCCCAACAATATGATGTAAGTCAGTCCTTTGTTTCTGTTTGCTGTCACAATTTCTTCAGACAAGCATTATTATTATATTAAATGTTAAAATTTACTAATCGGAAAATGGCAAAAACTAAAATCTTTCTTTGTTGTATTTACTATATCTGTTTTGTTAAAACAGGTCCCCTGAACATTATTTATGTATTATCTTCAGTAGGGCTGCAGCTATCGAATATTTTAGTATTCGAGTATTCTACTGAAAATTCCATCGATTAATCGAGTAATCGGAT
>JAUCMT010000021.1:5541428-5552163 GCA_032357475.1 Enteromius thamalakanensis
TAGATAGATAGATAGATAGATAGATAGATAGATAGATAGATAGATAGATAGATAGATAGATAGATAGATAGAATATGACTTATGATGTCTGCTGACGTCTTATGGCCCGGATTACAACAAGATTTACTTTATAGATTTTTCTCAGAAGTCGTAAATTAAATGGAACCATAAATATATGGACTGTCAGGATTATTGTTTGACATGATAAATCATTATTGAGGGGAAGCACCATGTATATAAACTTGTTGGGAAGAAACATGTATAAGCACAAAACAATGAGAGTGGCACATTTAAGTACGTTTAACAAGAACAAATGTTTATAATGAAGTGTGCTTTTTATTTATTTATTTGATTTACTTTTATACGCTGGTTTTAAGTTAAAAGGCAACTCGCATTGTAGTATATTCTAAAACACCGACAAATACATCATTCAGGGCGTAAATTAAACTTAAAATGCCATTTAAATAATAAGTTGTATGCAATATATTCAGTATATAAAATAAAAACAAAAATGTGGATGCGCAAATAATAAACTTAAGCACGACAAATCATAACATGCATCAGAGAGTAATTTATGTATTTTCCTGCTCTCAGCTGGGAAAACAAACACGACAGGTGCTTCATTCTGATTGCTTTTATGATGCATCCATTTATCACAGGACGATTTTTATGGTTCAACCTTTGTCCTTCACTCCTTCTCACCGTACAATATTGTTCAATAGACCCAGAGAGCTTCCGCATCAGCTGCTATAACAAAAATGTGATCATTAACACATGTATATAAAGCTTCTCTATTAGACTATTAAAGAGTTCTAAACTTTCACTCTGACAGTGTCTATATAGCTAGCGCACTATACCTAGTGAACTAGCTATATAGACAGCAAAAAAAGCTGTCTGGCTGGAAATGTGCCCATTAATGCTGTCTATGTAGGCAGTACACTAGGTTTTGAGACACGACTATTGACTATGTTGTTCATTAACATGCTCAGGTGAGAGCACAGTGATCAGTGTGAAAGCGTGTCTGTTTAGAACAAAAGACTAGCTAGGATAAAAGTCTTTTTCTTTCCATTTTTGGAATATAAATGATGAAGTCTTCAGGATTTATCTCAGAAAATTGCAGGACGACAACAACAAACACGCTGACCTCAAAGGCCTAGAGACTTTATTTTTTTTTGTCGTCTTAACGTCTGAATATGGATTACCGTGCCTGGTTATTTGCATGTCTATCATGGATACTCCTAAAGCAAAGTCACTTCATGAAAGAGTCTTGCTTTAATGGAACACTTCTGATGAATGTTATTTTACTGGATGATGATGTGTCGCCCTGGAGTATTAATTTTGTAAAGCCTGCGGTGCTGAGTGCCGTTGGAAATGATTTTGACATCTCTGAAGACGGTAAAGTATCATACTAGCTTATATAGAATGTGAATATGAAGAAAGACTATTTAAATTACTATGGAGGGCCTTTATAGCTTAAAAATATTCCCAGTGTTACTGATCCTAATAGCATTTTTGCTAGTAACAATTCAATGAAAGAGCTTGACTTGTAAGTTAGAATGCTTTCTAATTCACTTGTTACTAGTTACATTTATTTAGAGCTCTCTAATTTTTACTAGTTAGAACTGAGTGCTAAAATTTTGTATTTAACAGCTCGCTTATTCTGTTGTTATTACAGTAACAGTTGAATTATAGAGTTCCCAATTTGGATTAGAGAGATCTGCAATTATATTCTTTTTTGGTTATTGTAAAAATTTGGTTAGAGAGCTCTCTAATTCAATTTTACTAGTACGAATTAAAGTTATACATGTACATATATAATAACATATATTCAATGGTATTTTACTAGTAAAATGTGAATTACAGAGCTCTGAAAAGGCATATTTACTATAGTAAGAAGCTCACTAATCAGAGTTGTTATAAGCAAAAATGGAATAGTTAGGATTAATACTAAGGATTAAATTGTAATTCTTACTAGTAAAAATTCAGTCGAGCAATTTAAAATGAATTGAAATGAAGTCAGTGGAAACATGTATGGCAAACCTTTTTAGCTTAAAATACTCATCATAATTCCCTTTTTACTAATAACAATTCAGTTAGGGACCTTTACAATTAAATTCTTATAAGTAGCAATTATAATTAGCCCTTTATTTCAATTATTACTAGTGAAAGTGAGTCCAATTAAAGAGCTCAAAAAATACATTTATCTCCATTGTTATTCAGTTTTACATGCAGAGCTCTACAAAATTTTTACTAGTAAGGATTGCAATGAGAGACCTCTTTAAGCAATTTTTTACTGGTAAGAATTTCATTTAAAGAGATCGTAAATTTAATTGTTACTAGTAAAAGTTAAAGAGGCCTTCAATTTTTTTTCTTTTACTGAGCTCTGTATTTGCATTTTTACTATTAAGAATTTAATTAGACAACTCTCTAATGAGACGTGTTACTAGTAAGAATGTAATTATAAAGCTTTTTAATTGAATTGTTACTAGTAGAAATTAAATTATGACAAGTAACACAATATTTTAAGCTAAAACGGCTTGCCATAAATGACACTCTTCGTGTTGATAATCAATTGTTATTTATGTTAAACAAAAGAAAGATGTTATGATAAGTACTAATGTTTAAATATGAAATGCATTCTGAAATAATCATGCAAATTCGAAGTTCATATTATAGTTGGATTCAAATTTGTTTCTTTTTCTAACTTTTTTCCAGAGGGGAATCCTCAACTAGATGTCAAATTCAGAGGGTTTAAAACCATTTACTACTTGAAAAATGGCTGTACCAGTAGTGCTTGTGAAGGGGTTGAAATTTTAAAAGATCTTGCGGTCAGTTCTGGTCTTTTTAATTCCTTTGACATACTTCTTTGAAACTACACTATATATAAAATTCGACTGATTGTTGTGATTTCTTTCCAGAATGTAGGGGAGGAGGGATGTGCTCTGCTGGGACCAACCTGTACTTACGCCACCTTCCAAATGGCTGAGTATGTTAGATTTTGCTTTAACAGGTCTTTGCCTGTATTTCTTTGTTTTGTTCAGATGCTTTAGATCCTCTGGAGATCCTTAGGTCAGCCTACACCTTTGGGGGCAGTCGTGGCCTAATGGATAGGGAAAACAACCTGTAACCCAAAGGTCATGGGTTTGATTGTGGGTGGGGGGAGTGAACAACCAGCGCTCTTCCTACCTTCAATACCACGACTGAGGTGAGAGCATTGAGCAACGCACCAACTGCTCCCCGTGCACAGCAGCATTGGCTGCTCCTGGTGTGTGTGTGGTTGTTCACTTCTCACTGCTGTGTGTTTGCACTTGGATGGGTTAAACGCAGAGCACAAATTCCTAGTATGGGAAGCCACACCTGGCCTCATGACACGTCCTTTCCTTTCTTGCCCTCCCATTGCAAATCAATTATTACTACTGAGAGAGAAGTGTATCTAATTGCATTTAATGTGCATTGATGGTCTCTTAAAAGTATATTGCTTCAAAGAAGTATTTTTATGTCTTGACTAACATACTAAACCACAGGATTATAATTTTAACTGTAGTGTTTTATTTAATGTGACTAACTTTTTGTAGTCTGGAGATTGGTCTGAACCTCAACATGCCCATCATCTCAGCCGGAAGCTTTGGATTGTCTTGTGATTTCAAAAGAGATCTGACTCGACTTTTGCCTCCAGCAAGAAAAATTTCCAAGTTCTTCCTTAGGTTTTGGTCTTTCCAAGATGACATCAAGCCTAAATGGAGAACAGCATATTTATACAAGAAACAGAATAACACAGAGGACTGTTTCTGGTGAGTATAGTGAATATAGTTTAGTAGTTTTCATCAACAGAAGAGATATTGCCATCTGGTTCTCTGTATGACTTTGGGTTTGTCTGTAGGTACATCAATGCTCTTGAGGTGGCTTTAGGCAACTTTTCCACTAGTTTAGATAAAATCGTGATTCTGCGGAAAGAGGATGATCTCAGTGATGCTCTGAAAAGCCAAGTCCGAGACAGTAACTGTGAGATCCTATTAATATAATTTTTTTATACTAAGGAAAAAACAAATGTTTTATGTATAGTATGGCTTATTGTGAGTCTCTGATCAAACACAAGTTTTTTAAGCATCAGTAAGTTTATTTCTGTTGTACAGTGGTCATTTTATGTGGAACACCTGATGACATCATGGATCTGAAGAACAGCACTATGGACGCGGATCATGAAGTCGCTTTTCTTCTGATTGACCTTTACAAGTCAGTCAGTTCTTGCTTTCTTTAATCTAGAGAGCTAGTAATGTATTTCATATCTACTAAATGTGCATGAATAAGCTAGCTGCAATATAACGTTGCTGTTCTCAAAAATCCTTATTTAAAAAGTCAACAAAGACCGAACCTTCATAAACAATACCAACTTTCTCTCTCACAGTGACAGATATTATTATGAGAAATCTAACGATGCTATGAAAAATGTCCTGGTGCTAACAATGCCCAATACGAGACAATACACCATTGATACGTCTGGTAACAACACGGTGGGTAAAGTTTTTAGGTATCTACTATTTATGTCCTGACAAGTCAAAACTAATATCTAACAGAATCCCAATCACCAGAAATCCCATTTCCTTGTTCTAGAAGTACTAATTCTGATCTTCTCACTGTTCTGTGTGCAGATGAATGATTATATTGCAGCGTATTATGATGCGGTGCTGCTGTTCAAACAGGTGATGAGGACTATCTGGAGGACGTCGTTCTCAGAACTTGAGGATATGGAGTCTGTCAGCATGAACTACTTCAGAAATGTGTCTTTCAAGGGTAAAAAGCTTCTGTCGTTTCTCGTATTATTGGACTAGCTCCACAGAATGATACAAATCCGAAAAACCCATCCCACAGGTATAGCAGGAGATTATCAGCTGGATGAATATGGAGACAGGGATCTCATATTTTCTTTGATCTACACTAACAACAACAATGAGGTATGCCACAGATTCGAGACATATCACTTCATCCGTGAAGCTGGGGAGCGATTATTTATTAAAACTGACTTCTTTTGTACTTTAGTACAAGATTCTTTATGAGTTCAACACATCCAACGAAGAAACTGAGCTCATTGACAAGAATCCTTCCTTCATTTGGCCTAATCTTCATCTGCCTATCGACCATCCAGATCCCAAAAGTATAAAGGATTCCATCAAGTTAAATTATCAAGCTTTATCGTATATTATGAAATAAATGTACTATTGTTTATTAAAAAAACGTATCATTTATTCAGCTTCCCAAGCCGAAATTATTGTCATAGTATTGTGTACTGCTGTTGTGGGGATTATGGGTACACTTGCCTTCGTCTTTTACTGGTGAGACCGATACATTCAATATGTATATATATATATATATATATTGTATGAAATTGTGTGTAGCAAGATATTTACCATTGATTGTGTATATATATTTAAAGGCAAAATAGACATTACCGTCACATGCAAAAAAGATGGTCACATATTTCCACTGAGCTTATTATGCCTTTAGAGTCTAATGAGTGGAATATGATCAGTCTAAAGGTAAGTCACTGCCATTAAAGTTCATTATTTAATTTTATACTAAAATGTTATATATATATATATATATATATATATATATATATATAAATGAAATGCTTTTAAAATGTTACATTTTTAATTCTATCCTGTCATTAGATTGAAGAAGACTCTACACAAAATAGTAGCTACATCCTACGCCGTGCACGTTATGATAAAAAGGTACTGTCAAAATGATTATCTCACAAATTATTTAATAATTCTTGGTTTTCGTAATAAGGTTGTTTCTTTATAGATTGTAATACTTAAGGAATTAAGGCTTACAGATGAAAGCCTCACTGAAAGACAGAGGATAGAGCTCAACGCGGTACTGGGACTTCATTGTCTTCACTGAATAACAAAATACTGACCATGAATCATTTTAGTCAAGCAACTTTTTTCTGTTCATAACCGATATCATAATGCCACTTCCTTTTCAGCTATTGAAAATTGATTATTACAACTTGACCAAATTTTATGGGACAGTCAAATTTGACAATGAGTATTTTGGCGTGTTTGAATATGGAGAGAGAGGGTCCCTTAGAGTGAGTATTACAATGAGCCAAATATTACAAAATTAAATGTATCTGAAATTCTCACTTAGTATAAAGACTATAATATGTTTTTATTTATTCTTTTAGCATGCACTCAATGATAAGATTTCATACCCAGAAGAGACCTTCATGGACTGGCAGTTTAAGATCTCTGTCATGTATGACATTGCAAAGGTAATTTTTTATCATTTAGAATGATTAATTGGTTGATTGATTGCATATAGCTGTGCCTATAGAAATCATTTAAAGAAATAGTTCACCAAATAATTCTGAATTAGGAGAAAGATATGCACAGATCAACCATGAGCATATAAACAAATCAAATTATTAACAGGGAAAATTACTATTTATATGGATAATTTTAATGTTTTTGGCAGACATGCAGGTTTTTGCTTCACAGAACATTTACTAATGGACTTTTGTTTCACAAAAGGTTCTTCATGGAAAAAGATTGTTCTTCAGATTATAAACTGGTACAAAAGATATGGTTCTTCAAAGAACCGTTGACTCTTTGTAGAACCAAAAATGGTTCTTCTAATCTATATCATCGCTCTGAAGAACCATTTGAAGCACTTTTATTTTGAAGAGTGTATATGATGACACATATAGCTGTGCCCGGATAGATGGTTTAAGATAGGCTATAGTTATATATATGTGCTGTGATAACCTAGTTTCTCTCATGAACTCTTTGCCCTCCTGCAGGGCATGTCTTATCTCCACACAAGCAACATTGCAGTCCACGGACGTCTTAAATCAACTAACTGTGTGGTTGACAACAGTATGGTAGTGAAGATTGCAGACTTTGGCTTCAATACAATTCTCTCTCCCAGTAAAGGTGAAAGGGAAGTTTATTTTTTTTTTTATCATGGAAAAGAATCTCAGTTATTTCTACACTGTTATATCAAGAAGTAGTTATTTTAGTTAACCATTTCCTTGTGTTAATTTCCCCATATTTGCATTTCCGCTTGTCTCAGATCTGTGGACAGCCCCTGAACACTTGAGGAAGCAGGGGATCTCTCAGAAAGGCGATGTGTACAGCTTTGCCATCATTTCCCAGGAGATCATGATGAGAAAGTGCACATTCTATACAAGCGCCTGCTCGGATCGTACTGGTGAGAGTTTGATTTATAGATAGATACAAATTCACTGGTGACACATACTGGTGATTTTCCATCACGCATGCATTTGTTTATGCCACAAAGGATAGAATAGTTCACCCAAAAATATTTTTTTCCTCATTTCATCACCCTCAAGTAGTTCCACATCTGTATGTTCTGATGATATTTTGAAGAAAGTTTGTAAACAGACTATTTTGGGTCACCAGTGACTTCCACAGTATTTGTTTCCTACTATGGAGGTCAATGGTGACCCAGGTGACAGCCTGCTTACAAACTTTCTTTAAAATATCTTTCTTTGTGTACGGCACAACAAAGAAATTCATACAGATTTGGATCTACTTGAGGTTAAGTAAATGATGACAGATTTATTTTTATATAAATTTTTTCAACTATTCCTTTAAGCCAAAAAAGGTGAAGTAAAGTGATCTTTTTTGAATAATATGCTAGTAGCTCTTATCCATGCAATTACAATAAATAGGGACTGACTAATTTTTGCATTATAAAGTTTCCAATTGTTGTTGTATTTATATTAAAAAAGTGTTTGGTAATAGAATTCATATTGTAATGTGTTTTTCAGTCTACTTTTTTTCAATAAAGGGTTTACCTCTCTGATTTCTGCAAACCCAGAATCGTTTTTTGAGCTTGTAAGCTGATAGGATACTGAATGAAGCAAGATAAACTTTTGCAATGTTTCATTAGCACAGTGTTTTCTCATACTTTCACTACATCCTGGTAGTGTATGTTTAACAGAAGAAGTTCAGATAGATTTGAATATTGTTTTCGGTTTATGGTGAACAATCCCTTTAACTGATCCTTGTTTTTCTTTCTTTCTTTTTTTACCAGAGAAACTGGCCAGAGTGCAGTTCCCTAGTATGACGACCTCTTTCTTCAGACCTGACCTAGACTTTGAGAACACCAGTGAAAGCGAACAAGAGGTATGTACTGTATGTGTGCAGCCTATCAATGCATATATGTTTTACTCACAAATTGTTATTTGTACTAATAGCAAATAGTTATGCAAAGCAGCCAAAACATATACTAGACTGCAGTTGAAAATGTGCTATAATCATTCAGCTTTTATGATCTTACATCACAGGACCAATAAATAGTTAGTTGAATTAACTGCTGGGTTACCATGTTTAAAAATGGCTGGAGTACCAGTAACATGGGGAACACTTCCCAGTAAGGTCTTATTTGTAACATCAGTTAATGCATGAACTATCATTAACAAATTGCAATATATTATTAAGGCATTTATTAACTTAAATTAATAATTACTGTATGGTTATCTTATTAAACAGTGTATTAACTAATGTAATCAAATACAACACATACAATGTTTGATCTTGAAAATACATAGGGATAAACATTAATTAAGATTATTTAATGTTATAGAAGTATTGTTCATTGTTACTTCATGCTAACTAATGTGGTTAACAACTGAACAAACAAATGAAAACTGAGTGTGAAGTGTTGCCCATTTCCCTTCATACTTTGATGTTGATAAATTATAACTACTTCTACAATTTGCTTCCCTATTTCTTGGATCTGTTCCTCCAGGTGTGTATGCTGATCAGAAATTGCTGGGACGAAGACCCAGACAGAAGACCAGACTTCAAAAAGATAGAAAACACTCTATGGAAGATTGTCAGGTCACCTTTATATGCTTTTGTCCAACCGCTGTAAAATCTTATAGAGATCATAATCACAGACCATAAAGCAAACACATGAGATCATCAGACTATTATCTAAAGGATTATCTAAAACTCCCATTAAATAACAATTCTCTAATAAATACTTTCCTGATTTGATTTTGAATAGTCTGGACAACCAAGAACATGAGAGCTACATGGAGAACCTGATCCGCCGGCTGCAGATGTATTCCCGTAACCTGGAGCGGCTGGTTGAGGAACGCACAGCTCTGTACAAGGCTGAGAGAGACAGAGCGGACTGCCTGAACTTCATGCTTCTGCCAGGGTCTGAACACAAAAAACAGAAAAACACTGCAGCATCTTATTATTTGTGCACAGTATATCAGTAACATACTGTTTATTGGCCAGTATCTGTATTTCTTTTAAAATCATACATTACTCATTTTCCGTTTTTTCCATTCTGATTAAAGTTGCTTTCATCTATGCCTCAATTTCTTTTAAATGAAACCTAATCTTTTCTACTGCATTCCAATTTTGCGTCCTAAAAGCCTTTTTTAGTGTTTTGTTATTTAGACACAATTGTGCAGACTTACTGCCAGCTAATTAATCAAATCATTAACTCTCAATGTTTCAGGCCGGTTGTGCGCTCTCTAAAGGAAACAGGAAAAGTGGAACCTGAGCTCTTTGATGAGGTTACCATTTACTTTAGTGACATTGTGGGTTTCACCACACTTTGCCACTTCAGCACACCCATGGAAGTAGTGGACATGCTCAATGACATCTACAAAAACTTCGACAGCATCCTCGACAATCATGATGTCTATAAGGTATTCCAGACAAACGCACAGTGGGTTTTGTTCAGTTCAGTACTAGTAATCCAGTAATTCCAGAGTGACATGTTTGTGTATCTCCTTCAGGTGGAGACGATTGGTGACGCATACATGGTGGTGTCTGGTCTTCCTCGACGCAATGGGAACAGGCATGCAAAGGATATCTGCTGCATGGCACTGGACATCCTGTCCTTCATGGGCACATTTCAGTTACAGCATCTGCCTGGGATACCCATGTGGATCCGCATCGGAGTGCATTCAGGTAATATTGTACAGTGAATTCTAAAAAAACAAATAGTTTTCCAATACTGCTGAGGGCATTTCTTAAAGGCACAGCAGCAAACAGATAGAATAATAAAAGATCATGTTGACAATCTCGATCATGTTGTCTTAATTTACTCATCCTTGTGTTATTCCAAATGTGTGTGAGGTTCTTTTGTCTCTTGAACACAAAAGAAGATATATAGAAGAATGTTGCAGATTTTTTCCCCCCTAAGAGAAAAAACGTTTGTTTTTTCTAAAGTGGACTGTTAAAGTAATGCGTAACCAGAAATTCATACAGGTTTGAATTAACTTGAGGCAGAGTAAATGAGTATATTTGGTAAACTATCCCTGCCGTTTTACGGAATTAGTTTATTCTTACACCTGCTTTGGAGTGGACTCTTTTGGGAGGAAACTCTTAAGTAGACTTAAAGGGGTCATACACACCCATTTTTCCAAAAGCTAATATGAATCTTTAGGGTTTTAACGGAAAGTTTTAAATATAGTTTGTTTTAAAATTTCTCAAAGATATTTTTAAAAAATGCTCATTTTACCCTGTCAAAAACAGCTCTTTAGAAATCACTTTGTTCTGTGTACTTCCCCTTTAAATCTTCACGGGCTCTGCTAAATCCGCCCCTCTTTTCATAGTAGTTCTCAGAGTAGTCTCAGCCTCAGACGTCACGCCCACCGAACATTGGCTAAACGTCTGATGCATATGGTACACTTTTCTGGAAACACTTCAGCAGTGTCGAAGTCGTCATCTGATTGGTT
>JAUCMT010000021.1:5584549-5609778 GCA_032357475.1 Enteromius thamalakanensis
AAATAGTGATTAATCATGATTAATCCACTGAAAATCCTGATTAATTTGATTAAAAATTTTAATCATTTGACAGCCCTTAAAAAAAAATAAATAAATAAATATATATATATGTTATTAGTCAACATTAAAGTGGATCAAAGCCTTTCAACAAAGTTGTCCTAAACCCAAAAAAATACCCTTTCTTAAGACTAGGAACTTAACTTTTTAAAACCACTTCAAATGTTGACTACTGTATATAAATTAAAGGCAAATTCATATTAACCTGTATTTTAAATACTTTTACAATTAGAATAATGAAAGATGTGCTTAATGCAGTGATGATGAAGGAGAGCCTGAAGAAGATGATGAGGAGGAGGAGGAGGAGGAGGAGGAGGAGGAGGAAGATGCAGAGGAAAATGGTGTCAATGGAACAAAAGATGTCATTGAAGAAAAGGTGATCTTAGCAAACATCTTTATGCATGAATGGACTGTTAATAATCAGATGATCAGTTTGGAGTTTACCTGCATTGTCCTGTCTCCACAGGAGGAGCTTTACTGCAGTTCTGAGCTCACGTCCTTCCTCATCTCCCCATCAGCTCAGAAACTGATCTCCCTCGGATCCAAAAGGATCCAGCTCATTGAGCAGCAGGTGCAGTGTTGATTCATAAGGTCTAGCTGTACATCAGGATGGTTTAACTTGTTCTCTAAACCCATGAAATAATTTCCCCTTCTTTTAGGTTGACGTCTCTGATGCTAGTAAGGCGACAGACGTCTTTCTCAAGATTTCATCACTATACGAAGACGATGCAGAAGTAAAGCAAGCTATTTTTGAGAGCACTGGTATGAGTAATTCAAACAAACATTGTTTGTATTGTCATCATTTACTCGCAAACCTGTGACTAATCAGCTGTTCATCTTCTTGCTCAGATGCCCTGTTGAGGAAAGCCTTTTCCAATTCCCACTCTCGATCTTATAGTTTGATCTCCTCACTGATTGTGAACCTGGGACTTTTAAAGGTACTAAACTCAATATGATGCTCAGTTTAGTTTCTTTTATTTCCCAAATTTGGTCAGTTTTGTTCATTATTGCTGCTTGCTTTTCCAGAGTGAAGATAAAAAAATAAAGAAGGTAGATGTATTGCCTGGACACTTACTTGCTTTGGAGCATGCCGCTGCACAAGAGTTTTTCCCAGCAGATCAGGCTGGAGTTCTGGAAGAATTCGTGTCGCGGTTAGTTTGTGTTTAAAATATAATGTATATCTAGTTTTATTGCATTTTTCTGTCCACCTGTGCACTCAATAAAATTTACTACTGCTACCTTAGGGTATTACATGAAATAGCTAAAAGATACATCTTTGTACCCCTAAATGTTAGTAGTTAAAATAGTACATATCAATACCTTTGGAAAAGCTTACCACCCTTGTCACAGTTTTGTACTTTTTGTTTTTTCTGTGTAATGTAATAATCTTAAGACGCTTCATATATGTATTTGTTTGTTTTGCAGAAATGGCAAAGTCTTAGAATCCTGCTGCAATGCCAGAGATGCTCTCAGGACCACGTTGGTGAAAAGAACCACTGCTTAATTTAACCCTGATTATAGAGCCACTGAAATTACTTAATACGGGTACAAAAACAAAAAAAAAACGATGTAAACTATTGATCTAGTTTATCTACGTTTAATCAATTCTGGATCCATTTTGGTATGCCGCTATCAGATTGCAAAGGTTGGCAAAGTACAGTGACGACTAGTGCCTCATGACAATTAACCCAAACTTAATTTCTTTACAGATCAACTATAGACAGTTAGCTTTGAATGGGAGTGTTGTGTTCTTTCATCTCTTTTTAGAAATATTGCTTCTATTTTTATACTGGTAAAGGGAAAGGAGGGGGGATGGTAATTAAGGGCTTAATTATCGCTTAAACCTTAAATGATTGTAATAACTGATTGTTATAACTGATATTTCTAAACAATTGTCAGTACTTAAACTGTCACATTGACATGGAGCCGAGAGCATATTCGCTCTCTCATGCCTTTTATTAGATGTGCCATATTGTGAGCTATTAGTGGTGCAATTAAAACCAAAATCAAGTAGTAGAAACATCTTAAAGAGAAGGGAAGAAGAAGGGAATGAAATTGAAGTTTGGACATTAGTATATTTAATACTAGCCTATAACTGTTATGCACTGAATATTGTTACATTTGCAACATTCCATTTTGTTGATATTAAAGAGTTTTCTTTTCTTGGGAGAAAAATCATGTTGTCTTGTGTCTCAGTGTAATATTTACCATTTTCAAATCTAAAGCCGTTTTGCATGCAGTTATACGTCCTGTAGTTCAGCTCTTTACTCCATTACTCTTTGACCAAATGCCCCAAGTTCACTGAGCCTTGTGCTGTCCAGCAAGCCTGTCTGGCGAATTTCTCAGTATCTCGACTCTGAAAAGAATATAGTTGTTGAACCACTTGCTGGGACCTTCTCTCCTCCTGTAGTTTATTTATGAGGGACTGAGAACAGTGCGCGTCTTTGTGTGCTGCAGAGCCGTGGTCTGCGGTCTCATGGGACTCAACGAACATATTTCGCAGTTGGAAAATCATTTTTTCCCGGCTGCTTCGGTTTCGCTCCCCGTAAGAAGGAACGTTAGAGTTTTAAAACTCTTTTAGTTGAATGATTTTCAGCGCATTTGTTCTAGACTATTTATTTTAAGTATTTTGTTTGAAACGGAGTGATGTCATAGGCTGAGCTTCGTTTGACGAAGATTAAAGAAGACCGCGAGAGAGTGTCATATTTATTCCTTCAGAAGGTGAGGAACATTTGAAGAATTTTATTTGTGTTTTGAGTGAACTATTGAATGTTTTATTATTTTTATTTGTAAATGTAATGCCTTGTGACTTCAAATGAGTCTAACGATAGAAGCGTGTTTCACAAATTGTAAAATACTCTGTAGCAGGGCATAGACTCGCCATGAGAACCTGTTATCAAAAAAATCTGGTTTTCAATTAAATATAAAAACTAAAAGCCGTTACTGAAGAAGCAGACTTTACCTAAATACCAGAACAAGGTTTTGAACAACAAATGTGATCAATAAAGTGATTTAATCGAATTCATAAAAAATGTTTCCATTTCAAATATATTAAAATTCATTGCTCACCTATATGGTTAGAGCTATCTTTATTTTAAAGCAAGCTGACACTTGTTTTAATGTCCCAGTGTTACTGACAACTTATTTACGCCTGTGTTTTTGTGTGTGTGAATGAATAAATCTAGAAATATAGCTATTATAAGATTTAATTGTCAAATTTCATATTGGAGTCTGCTCCTGAAGTGCCTGTTTTGACATTCTGTTGTAAATCAGTGAAAGAGTGGCATTCAACCATAAATTATGTGAATGCCTTCAGTCCAGCCAGTTCAAACATACCAGCAGAGCTCAACGCTCTAAATCCTCAAATCATGCAGTGTTGGCAAACTACACTGGCGTAGTTTTAATTAAGCTATCTGTTTTTTGCCCTTACACATTAATCTGAATAAAGCTAAAATTAAGTTACTTGGTGTTACCTTTTGTTTTACACAGAAAGCCCAAAATGTTTAGCCTTATAATGTTACTAGCCCTGAAGTTGCATACTGTGCAGTCAGGCAAATGCCCAAAGTTCTGCATCTGTGACAACATCCAGCTCACAATTGCTTGTGTAAACAAGAACCTCACGGAAGTGCCGCCTACCATTGATGAGGTAACACCTGATGGCCTTATTTTTTTTTTACAGAATTTCTATGAAATTATGTAATTTTTGCATTGCTTTTATGCTGCACTCTGTATATCACCAAGATAACAGTGAAACTCGACCTAAGAGGAAATGACATGCAGGAGCTTCCTACAGGGGCGTTCACGCACACCCCTTACCTCACCCACCTGTCACTACAGAACAGCAACATTCGAAGGGTGCGGGAAGGAGCTTTCCGCAGACTCGGCCGGCTGGTCTTGCTCAACTTGGCCAACAACAAGATTGAGATCCTGTACCAGGTGAGAATAGCGAGGCACACTAGGTCTTTATAGTAGTAATCCTGGACAATCTTTGCATGCACCTCATAATTTTCTCTTGTAACAATCTAGGAGTCATTTGATGGGCTTTCATCACTGAAGCAGCTAATTATTGACCGTAACAGAGTGGAGGAAATCCAGCCTGGAGCTTTTTCACAGCTTGGCCTTCTCAATCTCCTCTCACTCACACACAACCAATTGGTGTACATACCTAATATGGTGTTTCAGGGTTTGCAGAACATCAAATGGCTACGTCTCAGTCACAATTCTCTCAATTATCTGGCAACAGAAGCATTTGCTGGCCTCTTCACTCTTACACGTTTGAGCCTGGATAACAATGAACTGCAGTTTTTTCCCACTGAGACGATGACAAGGTGAGCTTAAAAAACATTCTAGGTTTAAATTATTGACTTAGATGCCATGAACTAACAATGAACTACTTACTAAAAATATTAGTCTTTATAAATTACGATTAACCTTGATCAGCGAGTCTAGGGGGGACTCAAAATGACGTAAATGGATTAAAGTTAGAGCAAACAAGCATTAAAATACGCCCCAACAGAAGACAAAACTTATTTTCAACTGAACTTCCACTTATTTTTATTTGCTTTAAAGAATCAGTTAAATTCTTACCTTCCTGAAAAATCTACATATTTGAGAGAGCCAGCTAAATGATGATAAAACAATAAAAATACAGTGGTAGCAAAAATTGTTTAAGAACACCTGCAAGATCTGGAAAATACTGACCTTATTTGAAATAAATTAAATGGTTTTCTAATAACAGAATAATAAATTAAATATTTTTAAATGTACTTAGCATTATTTCTTACTCTTCTTTTCCCTCATCCTTTATCTCTAGACTTCCAGAAGTAACTCGCTTAGAGCTAAGCTATAACCCCATGACCTACCTTGGAGAGGAGTCTGTATCTATGCCCAAACTCACTCATCTCTTCCTGGATCATAACTCCCTGCAGGATTTTTCAAATGCAGCTATCCTGCTTTCTCCTCGTCTCGCTCATCTGGACCTAAGCCATAACCAGCTGCGAGTCCTGCAGCCAATGGCCCCTGGCTCTCCCAAACTGACTCGCCTCAATCTGGCAGGCAACCCCATCTACTGCAGCTGCTACATGCGGCCTCTGCGTGAGTGGGCGATGCAGGAGCGTGTCCGCTTGGGTGGTACGTGTGGAGGCCCTGCACATCTGTCCGGTGAGAATCTGGAGGCGGTACAGCCCGCTGATTTGCGCTGTCAGAGCCAGGAGGCCATGCTGAAGGCTGAGTTGGAAGAGCTGAGCAGACTGCCTACACTCCCCACAACCCCACCTCCAGATAAAGTCAAATGCCCAGCCGACTGTCAGTGTGAGGTGAGTGAAAACTTACTGGGGTTGATGCAAAACTAGAGTGACTGAAAAGTCTTTGCATAGGTCATTTTCCAACTTAATTAGTTTTAGACTACAAAGCATCATAAATGAGGAGCATGTTTATTTAAAAACATATATATATGTATTCAATATTTATTTCTATCAAATCAAATAATTTGACCATTCTCATAAGACATGTCATAGTGCTGCTTCTCTAAAAGCAAATAACTAAACAACTAAATGACTGACTAAATAAAATAAATAAATAAACGTTTTGACCATGGAAAATGATTATAATTTTTTTTTTTAATGAAATAATGATTAATAATGACTCAGTCATTACTTTCTAAATTTTTTAAAATAGTATATACAATTTTATAAACATTAACACAGTGTATATATGTGTTTGTGTGTGTATAAATAAATAAATATATATGTGTGTTTTTGATTTTATAGTAACAGATTGGACTTTTCTATTCTAACGTGACAATGTTATAAGGCAGGATTTAAAAAGAAATGATTGATTCAGTTAGTGTTGAAGAACTTGACTTGTCCGCAGAGAGCAAAGTTACAATGGCAGCTGGACACCTCTGGTGTGACTTTAAATGCAGACCCTGAGCCAATAACTCATCACCAAACACAAATGACTTGTACATATGGGTACAGTCATTTTACACAATTTCTAAAATGTTGCAACAGAGATGGAAATACATGTAAACACACAAATTATGTTTCCATTTTTGTTGCCACAGTTGTTTTTGGAAGTGCCTTTTTCTGTTTTAAAGAAGGGGGTGTACCAATACTTTTGTTCATATTATGTATGTACACGGCATTGGTATTTAGTGATAAGTTATTGGCTCAGGGTCTGCATTTAAAGTCACAGCAGAGGTGTCCAGCTGGCATTGAGACTGTCGAGTAAACAGTCGAGTTTTTCCACACTGAATCAATCATTTCTTTTTAAACCTTGCCTTATACACAGAGGTATTGTCATGTTAGAATATAAAAGGTTTCTGTAAAAACTTTTACAATAAAATTGGAAGCACACAATTCCCTAGGATATCATTATACGCATAAATATTAAGGTTTGCACTTATGGAAATTAGTCAGATGTGCTCATCGGAAGGTGGTGACCCAATACTTTTGGCAATACAGTGTGTGTTTATATATATATATGTATATATATATATATATAAACTTATGAAATTGACAGTAAGGTAAAACCAAAAAAATACAAATAAATTATAATGCAAAAAATACTAACTGTAATACTAAAAAAACACTTATAATACATTTTGCAGGCTGAGAACCACCACTCATCTTGTGAAAACAAAGGCCTCACCAAGATCCCTCATGGATTTTCACCAGACACACGCTTGTTGGACCTGCGCGGCAACCATTTCCACTACGTTCCTGCAAAGAGTTTCCCAGGCACTGCGGAAGTGGTTTCTCTTCACTTGCAGCGTTGCAAGATCCATGACGTAGAAGATGGGGCTTTCAATGGTATGAAGAGTCTGGTCTACCTCTACCTCTCAGAAAATGACCTCAACTCATTGAGTCCCGAGGCATTCAAGGGGTTGCCCCATCTCACGTACCTTCATCTGGAGAAGAATCGTTTCACCCAGTTCCCTAAGGGAGCATTTAGGTTGTTGCCTGGTCTGCTGGCTCTGCACATGGAGAATAATGCTATCGCTAAACTAGAAGCAGGGATCCTGACAGGTGCTGAGAAACTGAGGGGCCTCTATCTCACTTCCAATGCCATCACAGCGGTTGCTTCCAAGGCCTTTGATCCTGCACCTGACTTGGATACTCTTCATCTAGGCAGCAATAAACTGAAGGAAGTTCCAAGTGAGGCCCTTTCTAAAGCCAGCAGCCTAGCAGAGCTTAATCTGTCCCGTAACCCTATTCGCTGGATAGGAACAGGAGTTTTTCAGCCAGTTGCTACCACACTTAAACATCTTTACCTTAATCATATGCTTTTAGAAAAGGTAAGGACAAAACCTTTTCTAATGCTGCAAGAATATTGCCAAACTAGGTTAAATTTCTCTTCTATTTCAAAGGTCTCTAAAGATTCACTAGCAGGACTGGGGTCTGGCCTGAGGAGTCTGTTTCTTGAAGGAAACCAACTTGAGGAGCTGCCGGACTTGGGGCCACTCACAGGACTCGAAGCTATAAACTTGGCAGGGAATCCACTGGTCTGCGATTGTCCATTGTTGCCTCTTCGCAAGTGAGTTTTTTGCTTAAAATGATCTCCACCTTTCAAAAGTGTGGGGTTAGTAAAACTGGGAGCACTTTACAATAGAGTTCCATTCATCAACAGAAGTTGACTACATTAGGAACCATGAAATAACGATACTAAAGGATGTTACTAGTAAGCTTAAGCTGTTACTTTAGCTGGTAAATGCTGATACTAAAGTTAAACTAATGGGATCTAACTTTAAAGAATAAGTGTAAAATAAAAAAAAGTTTCAAATCAAATTGATCAAAAATGACATTTATTACAATCCAGAAGATTTTGATTTCAAATAAATTTAGTTCTTTTGAATTTTCTGTTCATTTCAAAACAATAAAGCAGCAATATTTTTAAATATAAAAAATTACACACACGCACACACTAGTGTTTACCTGCAACACACACACACAGGTATTTTCTACGTCAGAAAGAATCAATTTTTTTTTTAACTTTTAAGATGAAATTTGATTTATTATACTTGCTGCATCACTAATAATACATTATACAAATATACACTATGTACTTATGCACTCAACCAAGCAGTGTATAAATAAAATAAAGGTAGTCATTCAACACTGTCTGACAGCCCCTGGCCCTGTGCTATGAAATTAAAGCTGCAACAGATGAGTGCATGAAGTGTCCAACATTCCACACTTCTTTTTTTCTGTTTAGTGCATCATACAGGTATTTGAAATGCACTTTTACTGTTTGGTTTTAAGTGTGAGCACACTACTCACTCTATTTACACTACAAAACAGCATAGAATTGTACATTTGTATGTGAATTAGGACACATCTATAGTTATTTGCAAAACTAAAAACTCTCTCTCATTCATTAAAATGTACTGCAAAAACTGTCCATTCCATACTTCTGACATCGGTAAGATGAATGTGTTAGAACACAAATGAATAAAGAACAGACAAGACAAAACATACGTAGAGTGCTGAAATGTGTGTGCTCAAGAATCCTCTCATTATAACACGAATTACAGACATTATGAAAGATTCCTTATGCATATATTTGTGTTATAACAGAGATTTATGAGATTGTGATGAACTGTACTGTCTTTTAGATATTATAAATGCAGCCCCTTTGTCAAACTGTGCAGGCAGCAGCCGCCTTAGTTAAAAATAACAGCATTTTGTGAATGTTCATGCTTTAGTAACAAATATTTATAGGGATGGTGTATGCTGGATTTTCATACATTTCACAGAGAAAAAAGTAATATAACTAGTAACTAATTACTTTTAAAATAATCAGAACAGTAACTTGCCCAACACTGTTCATCATAGAGTGGCTTGAACTGACCTTCATTATTGATTGGCTGATATTTATTCTTTTTGACCCTTGTATTTCTTATGTTTCTTCTGCCACTAGGTGGATCGAGCAGTTGAATCTGAAGGTCAGGGCCACCTGTGGCCACCCACCAGAACTCAAAGGTCAAAGGGTCAAAGACGTTCATGTGTTTAAGAGCTGCCCAGGGGAAAAGCTTCCTACTGTTCAACTCGTAAAACCAACCAAGGCCACAAAGACTGAATCTGCTTTAATCAGTCTTCCAAAAGTCATCAAGATAGTCAAAACCAAAGTCAAACCAAGCAAAAGTACCAAACCTTATACAGTGCAAAAAAGTACCACAAAGAAAAGGAAGCTGGTGTGATTGTGCTATATTTACATCACTGTAACTGATGCAGATACAGTGGGTATGGAAAGTATTCAGTATTTTTTTCACTCATTGTTATATTGCAGCCATTTCCTAAAATCATTTAAGTTCATTTTTTTCAATGTACACACAGCACCCCATATTGACCTTTTTTGTAGATTTATTAAAAAAGAAAAACTGAAATATCACATGGCCCGGTCCATGAGTATTTTTTGGAAAAGTTGCAAAAAGTTATTCACACCTGGTTTCAGATATCCTCTATGTCATTCCTCCTTACAGATCCTCTCCAGTTCTGTCAGGTTAGATGGTAAACATTGGAGGACAGACATTTTTAGGTCTCTCCAGAGATGCTCAATTGGGTTTATGTCAGGGCTCTGGCTGGACCATTTAAGAACAGTCACGGAGTTGTTGTGAAGCCACTTATTCATTATTTAAGCTGTTTGCATAGGGTCATTTTCTTGTTAAAAGGTTAACCTTCGGCCCAGTCTGATGTCCTGAGCACTCTGGAGATTTTTTTCCAGGATATCCCTGTACTTGGCCACATTCATCTTTCCCTCGATTACAACCAGTCGTCCAGTTCCTGCAGCTGAAAAACACCCCCACAGCATGATGCTGCCACCAGCATGCTTCACTTTTAGGACAGGTGATGAGCAGTACCTGGTTTTCTCCACACATACTGCTTAGAATTAAGGTCAAAAAGATATTTCTTGGTCCCATCAGACCAGAGAATCTTATTTCTCACCATCTTGGAGTTCTTCATTTTTTTTTTAGCAAACTCCATGCTGGCTTTTATTTGTCTTACACTGAGGAGAGGTTTCCGTCAGGCCACTCTGCCATAAAGCCCTGACGGGTGGAGGGCTGCAGTGAGGGTTGACTTTCTACAACTTTCTCCATCTCCCTACTGCATCACTAGCTCAGCCAAAGTGATCTTTGGGTTCTTCTTTACCTCTCTCACCAAGGCTTTTCTCCCCCGATATCTCAGTTTGACCAGCTCTAGGAAGGGTTCTGGTCATCCCAAACATCTTCCATTAAAGGATTATGGAGGCCACTGTGCTCTTAGGAACCTTAAGTGCAGCAGAATTGCTTTTGTAACCTTGGCCAGATCTGTGCCCTGCCACGATTCTGTCTCTGAGCTTTTTAGGCAGTTCCTTTGACCTCATGATTCCTATTTGCTCTGACATGCATTGTGTGCTTTAAGGTCTTATATAGACAGGTGTGTGGCTTTCTAAATCAAGTACAATCAGTATAATCAAACACAGCTTGATTCAAATGAAGGCATAGAACCATCTCAAGGATGATCATTAGAAATGGACTGCACTTGAGTTAAATATATGAGTGTCACAGCAAAGGGTCTGAATACTTAGGACCATGCGAAAAATATATTTTTTTAATAAATCAGCAAAAATGTCAAGAATTCTGTTTTTTTGTCATATGGGGTGCTGTGTGTACATTGAGGGAAAAAAAGAACTTAGCAAATGATTTTAGCAAATGGCTGCAATGTAACAGAGTGAATACTTTCTGTACCCACTGTAAATGTAACCTGAAGCCTACTTTAAACAGTTTTCATTATTGAGGGTGCTTGTTTTAACTATGACTGTTAAATTAATCTACTTGATTACAAAAAAATTGTATTATGCTAATTAACATGTCAGTAAATAATTACACACTTCTTGTAATATGCCTTGAAATCACCAAGAATTTAAAAATCTTTTAGGCTTCACTCTGTTCCAAATAATGAATCAGAAAGTGCCTTAAAACAAATGAAATCATTTTAATAGAAGATCGCAAGATTTCAGTAATGTGAAAAAATGAGTATGTATGAAAATAAAGTAATAATATAATCACTTTAATTGTTCCTATAGTATATATACACCCATACACACTTTTTTTGTAAGATAAGCAGAGTAGGGTTAAACTAAGTCCTCCTGTTTGAAGGTTTTAAATGGTTCTGGGTTGTCACTTTCTTTGGTTTGTGCACTGAATAATGGGGTTTCCATTTCCTCCACCTTCACTTTTACTGCGATAACTGTAGAGACACAGGCAAATCATGTAAGAACTAAAGACATATTTATATTTTTGAGTAAACATTTTTTCGAATGAAGGGATTACTACATACTTTCTTCCTCAGGTTCACTCTTTATTCGTAAGGTATGTGGAGTGACAGAAGGGTTTGATGGCTCTTGTGATTGATCTTTCTCTGGATTCTCAGTGGGCCGTGTAGGCTGGCTTTTAGATGTGCATTTACCCATGTTTTTCTTTACAAATCTTCGTTCTACAATGACAAATACAGAATCATAAGAGAATGAAAGGAAGCTACTGACAACACAGGAAAAAAAATAGTTAAGAGACATTTGATGAATGTAACCATTATGTGCTTTAAAGAATCAACAAGTAATCAAAATAAACTTACTCCTCCTTCCCATAAAAGGTTTTGCTTTTTTACTTGTGTGTGAGCGTTCCTGACCCTGAGGTGGTTCTACACAAGAGAACAAAAAACAACAGGTAACATCCAAATTTTGGACAACACGTATGAATACTATGACAATTATTTTACCTGGGCCGATAGGTGGCTGCAGCTGGTAGCCAGTGATTTCACACCAGCCCACAGGATAAACTTCAGGAGACTGACAGTCTACCCACTGATCAAACTCAGGCTCCCAGCCATCAAAGTGAAGGAGGAGAAGCCGGCCTATGCAGCGCCTAACAGTGGCAACGCACACCAACCGTGGCTCCATGAGGTCCACTGCCTCTAGCTTCATACCCGATTTAAAGCCATGGCCTACATCATCCTGGGAAAGTCCACAAGATAAGCTTAAAACATTCAAACTCATATGCATTGACATAATGTATACGGCTCAACTATCAAAAGGCTTACTGTGTTGAAAAGTCTTCGTGGAGCAGCTACAGTTTCTGTTTCTTCTAAATATTTTGCCCATGAGAATGTGGCATGATCATAACCTGATGAGAAAGCAGCCAATTTTTTAAAAAATTCCAACAATTTATTTTCCCTTAAATATTAATTTTAGATGTTAAAGACATTACCGGGAGGTAAGGTGAGAGGTATGTTGTTGTTCTCGCAGTACCCAACAGGTAAAATGGCATGTGAGCTGGCATGATAACAAAACCAGTCAGAGCCATCACCGATCTCAACACCGTCAATGCCTACCATGATGTATCCATCCAACAACACCTGAGTGATGAGATAAGTCACGTCAATACTTTTAACAAGGTAATATAATTATTCACTTAAAGTACTTGAAGGCTGCATCGTACCTTACGGACTGATGCAACGCAGATGTTTCCAAGGTTCAGAGGATCAATTGCTTCAAGTTTCATGCCTTCCTCAAAAAACGTGTCTCCCATGTAAACGGCTCTTAACTGTTTGCATAGAGTAAGGAATTATGCATAGTTAATGATTACACGCCATAAGATTGCAAAGTAAAAAAAGGAAGTGTGACAATTTTAGGTAAATGGCATACTTGAACTAACCTTCTTGAATTGATCTGGCACGCTGTTTTGAAGGACTTTGCGGAATGCTGGATGGCTACTCATGTTGACACTTGTATCTGTGTGAGACATATGCATGATCTTTTTTATACACAACCTAATAAGACAAACAACCTCTGACAAAATAGTATGGAAATAAAGGTAATTTTGTAATATGAGCTGGAAACTAGCTTCCATACTAAAATAATAATAAATGGTAGCAATTTATTTTGAGGTGTCATTATAAAAACCAAATCAAATGCAATCAGTATTTTTTAGTTTGCCCATGTCAACATTTTGTTTATCTGTCTGCATCTCTCTTTTTCTCACCTGTTTCCTTGATTGAGTGGCCCACTCTTTCAGACCAGCCTACAGGGTGTAATAGGGGGCTCAGCATGTGACACCAGAAATCTGAGAGCACTTCACCTGAGGGTCCCAGTCCCCCATCCTCATACAGCAGTCTGAGTCGGCCTCCTATAACAGTATCCACCACAGCCAAACGGGTACGGCTCACCTGCGAGCGATCGACCACCTCCACCCGAACCCCCTGCCTGAACGGACACCTCAAACTGTCTGCCATCTGAAACACAGACAAATGTGAAGCAGTTATGCAGAAATGAATGAAAAACAGATGGTGTCAATGAAATAGTAATTTGCCAGAGCTGTCACCTTGACGTGAAAGTCAACAGGAATTGTGTGCGCTCCAACCAGTCTCTCCATCAGGTAAGATTTCCAGTCTTTAATATGCTGGTGGACCTCTATGGGAAATAAATATAAAGATTTAGCATTTTTAAAGAATTTAAACCTGATGGCCTATGGTGTAAATACTCACCTTGAGGTGGGACAAGGAGCTTGCTGTTCACTGCACACCAGCCTATAGGATGAACATCAGCTGTGCCCAAATTACACCACAGGTCATGGCTGTCATCATCTTCAAAGCCCTCATAACGCAAAAGAGCCATATACCCTGAGAGAAACACAAAAATAATAGTACCCACAATTCAATTTAACGGCACACTACAAATGTACAATGTTATAATTAATGCTGTCAAATGATTAATCACAAAAATAAAAGTTTTTGTTTAAATAATATATTTATGTGTACTGTGTTTATTATACATGTGTATATAAAAAAAATCCGCAAATACAGTACATAATATGTAATATTTGTAACATATTTGTCAATATTATACATTTGTTTATTATTATGATATTGTATTATATATATAAATATATTTAAGGTTACATTTTTCAATATGTTCATGCTAGTAAATACATTAATGTTAAGTAATGACATTTTACTGTAAAATGTTACCATGTTTAATATATAAATACAACATGTTTCTTAAATGTATACAAGCATATGTTGGTTTTTATATATACATGATAAATAAACAGTATGCTCTTATATTATGCGATTTTAATCGTTTCACACTAGTTTTAATAAAATAGCATTTATTGCAAACTAATAAACAACTGTGTGTGGAGCTTCAAAACATGTTATCACATAAACATACGCTCCATTTCAGTAGTATTGGTTGTTTATAAAGTATATTAATTTGTTTTTGTTACAAGTTTGTTTAACTCATTCGATACAGACAACAAACTCCAAATTTAGGGAAATTATAATGACAAATATAAAATATAAAAGATAAATATACAACACACTTATGTTCCAAGTTTGAGGTTAGTAAGTTTCTTTAAATAAATTGACTGAACAAAAGTGACAGTAAAGTATAATCAAATTCTATTTTTTTTAAATATCTATTCACCAAATAAATGTTTCTTGAGTACCAAATCAGGAAGACTGAAGTAATGGCTCCTGACAATTCACAGGAATAAATTACACTTTAAAATATAATAAAATAGAAATGTCATTTAAAATAGAAATTTGTTTCATGTTACTGCTTTAACTGTGTTTTTTCATTAATCAATAAATGCAGTCTTGGCAAGCAAAAGAGGCACACATACCCCAACCCCAAACTTTTGAATAATAACAATTATTTATTACAATATTACAATTAAAAATATTTATATTTTATTATGAGTTATGTACCTGCCAGCTGCACAACAGTGGCGATCCAGTACACCTTACTTGGCAAGGCTGTGTGATTGTTGAGAACCTCCACTTTTAACCCCACGTAGATGTCGTCCCATTGAGTGCAGAGTGGTACCTGTGAGGTGAGGAGTAATAGATTGACCACCATAATACATAAAGTCATTTACACATTGTTATAACATTCAGCACATTTGTTTTACACAGAAACATTTTATTGAGCATTTTTCTACAGTAAATAGAAATCACTCACATGTCTGAAGCAGGATACAGGGGCAGCGAGGAGGCCACTTTTCTCAAGGTAATTACCCCAATCAAATCCAGCCAAAGTAGCTTGGACATAGACGGTACCATATCATCATTTAGATATTTGTATAGCTCACTGTAGCAAAACCTAAGAGTTAACTGTGTATTTTCTTACCATCTTGTCCAAATGCTCTACTCTCCTGATGCTGCTGCTCATTGACTTTTGAGTGTGAAGCCTCCGTCTGTGATTTCAGAGAGAGTTTGTGTGATGATTTCCTATTTGATGGCCTTCCCTGAGTACGAAGACACACAAAAATTAATTCACTGTCTGATTAAATGTGGGTATAATTACTTTGCCAGACATTCCCACCTGGAGGCGTGCAAGAATTGAGGATTTCTTTGAGTTGGATGAGTATGAACGCGAGCACGACACACTACAGAAGCGCTTGGACCTGGAGAAGAAGGTTTTTGTGGTGCCTTTGGTTCCACACATTTCACATGTAACTGCAGAGACATAAATTGAGTTGGGTTTACGCAGACTTATCCATGGCATGCACGTGTTCACTAATATCAGTGTTCCTGAATTACCTGTTCCATCAATTTCTGCACAGGAAGAAAGTGTCATAGAATTATTAACATCTTCATCACTGAAATTCTGCTGGTTGTGGTGTTCTCCTTTAAATATTCCTTCTTCTCCATCATTCCATGTCCATTCCTGTTCATCCTTATTAGGAAAAGCAAAGGTATTAATTAACTAATCAAAACAAAGGTTAAAAAAGTAATAATAAAATGCTGATATACACACACAAATACATACCACCAGTCAAAAGCTTGGAAAGTATTTTTTGCCTGTCAAGGTTTTATTTTTTGGATTAAAAATACAGGAAAATATATCAAATGTAAAGTAATGATTTAAAGAAGTTTTTTTTTAAATATATTTTTAAAATCTGATTTATTACTGTGTTGGCTAAACTACTTGAGTCTTAAGTGTTTTCTTCAGAAATCAAGAAACATATTTTATCATTATTTATATTATAATATTTTGATAGCACTGTCAAACAATGAATCATTCAAAATAGAAGTTTTGTTTACAAGTTTTGTGTTCTGTGTATATTTATTATGGATCTATAAATGCAAACACATTTTCATATATTAAAAAAATATATGTATTTACATATATGTATTTATATTCATGTCATGTTTAATATATAAACAATGCATTTTCACACTCTATGCACACACTATGCATGTATTTATATGTACACAATATGTAATGTGAACAAAAACTTTTGTTCACATTAATCTTTTGTTCGATTAATCGTTTGACACCACTTAGAACGGTATTTATTTTAAATAGATTATTAATGTCTGTAATGTCATTTTTGATCAGTTAAATCTGACGATGCAGAGTATTGAACCCTTTCTCAGGAAATCTTACTGGCCTCAGACTTAGTAGTTTTTTTCTCAGTATTTAGTAGTAGTAGTAGTTATTATTACTACTATATTAACTTATTTTTTGCAGGTCTGGGCCTCCACACATAGCCACGGGCTTTTCCATGAGTCTGCACTGAAAGAGTCATTATGAGACACTCACTGATACGAGCTGCTGAGGTTCAGTGGTCGCTCTGCGTCTCCTCTTTGTACAAAACGAACAGGATACACCGCTTCCGCCGCAGTTACTGCACGGGGGTCGGATGAAAATCGTCGGGACAGCTCCATCCTTCAGTTTCAGCCCTTTGAACCCCATCGTCTTTGCAGAGGCATAGGATTTTGCATCAAAGCAGTCCTTGCTGAAGTGCTCGGAGCATAGATGGGAGTACGACTTGGCGACCCATTTCTTTCGGGTCTTCTTGACCTGCTTCTCCCATTTGCGGAACTCCTCTGGGTCTTTGGGAAATCTGAACATTGCTACATTTTGCCCGCTGAACTTCCCACATCCATAAGCAACACATAGGTTAGGCATTTTGTAATTCTTCGGGAATATAGTTTGCAGCTGGTTCCAAACGTTGTCTGCGAATTACGTTGAAGAAGCATTAAAACATTGAAGTATTTCCAACAGATAACCACGTTACTTTACTAGCAAGCATTCAACTGTGCACGCATATAAACAAAGCTTTGAAGAACATCGACGTTAAGAGCTTTCTATAAATGGCAAAACGCAAAGCAAAAATATGCAAATTGTTGCTTGTAAAACATAACTCCACAACAACACATTTTCTCACCTGCTCTAGAAACTCCGATCTGCTGTGGTTTGCTCCTTATTGTGGACAGCGCACTATCGCCATCATCTGGGCTGGAGAACCAGACCTACGTTACATTACAAAATTACTTTATTAAACTGTATGATTCTGTACACTGGTGGACTGCAACGTGAATCGATTTTATGAAAAGCTTTAGTTATATAGGAAACTATTTAGATATTATACATATAATATATAACGTTCCCTATTATTTCAACAATCTTGGTATAGTCATGATATGCTATCAGCGACACAGCGTGGTTCCATGGTGTAATGGTTAGCACTCTGGACTCTGAATCCAGCGATCCGAGTTCAAATCTCGGTGGAACCTGAATTTTGTTCGCTGTACGGTACTGGCATAATGGTGGCTTGGCGTTTGATAATCACAAATTTAGGGACCGTCTCTCAAATTACATGCGATATTGGTAAACTATTGTAATTTAAATAGCCTAGCATTCGAAGGGAATGACATACAGTCATAAAAACAACTGTTAAGTGTTAATTCATGTGAATGCATACCTTATACATTTTTAATATTTATTCAAACAAAAATGTAAATTATTTTGTTAAAAAAAAAATTCCAGTTCAAACGCAAAAAGGGTTAATCCAAACCATCTGTGACAAAAAAAAATTAGATCTGTTAACATTAGTTAATGCACTGTGAATTAAAGTGAACATTTTGATCAACACCAAGAAAAATTAAGAAATGCTGTGAAATATATTGATTTACATTGTTAGTTCATGTTAGTTAATGCATTTACTAATGTTAACAAATTAGAACTTATTATACATTACTAAAACTATTAATGATTAATAGGTATTTCTTGTCCAATATTATTGATCTACATGTATTCTTTTAATGTTACATCCATGAGATTATGTAAGATCGGACGAATGTCATGTCACAGGATGTCATAGATCAGTATAAAATTTATAGGACCACTTATGTATCATTAGATCTTTTTTATGTTGTAAATAACAATTATTAACCTAATTACATAAATTTATGTTGTCAGTTCCCTACAAATTAATTGAATCTAGGATTTTTGTCCCTAAAACTAACAACAAAATGACTTAGCCTAAGAGATTTATTTAGCTGTAATTCATTAAATAAATATATAAAAACTGATCGTTTTTTTCCTCGTAATTAAATACATGTTTAAAGTCTCCCTCCATCACTTTCTCCCTCCCTCTTTGTCTCTCACCCACTCTTCCTTTGTGTCACCCCATCCACACACACAGTAACACACCCTGCCCCTGTCACTGAGAGGGTTAGAGCTATTTTCCCAAAAAATCTACATTTCAATCTAAATTTCAATCAGGTATTGTAGCCAGTGACTGTAAATTAGAAAGTTGTCCAGCTTTTTTTGAACAATATATGTATTGAGTTTGGTGTCTGTAGCTAAAATAAAACCCCCCACTTTTGAGGCTCAAAGCCAAATAATAATAAGAGATGCTGCTTCTTAAGGCTGATTGTCTGATCGCTTTATGCAGATAGGATTCAGTTCCTTTAATAGCGATCTCCTGATCGGTTAAAGAGGTTGATGTGGTACCGGACCCAGCTTTTCAATCACTGTATAGGGGCCTTGCCATGTGGTGAGAAATTTGCAGGCAGCTGTCGGGACCAGGACCATCACCATTAAGGGTGGCACGGTTTACAAAACCCACGGTTCGGTTCGTATTGCGGTTTTAGGGTCACGGTTTTCGGTTCAGTACGGTTCTTGTTATTTTTTCTTTTAATCTTTAACACTCCAGAAATGTACTTCAGCATATGATATATAGCTTAATTATCCACAATTTAGGATACAGTATTAAAAAGTTATATCATGTAATCATTAATAAACTGAATTGGATGCGTGTTGCACAATACTTGCATACAGTCGCAGTTCTATCTATTGTTTTATTTCCACTGTCATCATAGGTAATAGAGTGCGGATTGGGCCGCATTTTTCTGTCCGAGCCCGGCCCGGCATGTCATGAACCGTCGGAATGTGCGACGCATGCATGCACCGAACCGAGACAACCGTACCGAGCGGTTCAGTATTTTTTCATGAAGCGTGCCACCCCTAATCACCATGTCTCCAGGCTGGAATTCCCGTGGCTGGGCCGGCCGATTGTAAAGTCGTTGTTGGGACTGCTGTGTCTTTCGTCATCTGTTCCCGGACTAACGGCATGACTCGGTCGATCTTTTCGCGCATCTGGCGGACGTGTTCGATCACAGTGCGGTGAACTGCAGGCTGCTGTTTACAGGCCTCCATTGCCACATCCAGAAGTCCATGGGGTTGTCGGCCAAACAGAAGTTCAAAGGGGGTGAAAGACAGTTGAGGCCTGAGGCACCTTCCAGATACCAAACAGGACATATGGAGTCATCTTGTCCCAGTCTCTCTTGTCTTCCGTGGCTACTCGCCGGAGCATCTGTTTCAATATTTGATTAAATCGTTCGACTAATCCGTCCGTCTGTGGCTCCCAGGTGACCTGCCAACTACTGTATAACATCGTCGCTGTCTTTGTCCTTGGCACCACAAACTAACTTGAGAGATAAATTGTGGACCCCTATCTGAAACTATATCAGTAGGAAGTCCGTGAATCTTGAAAACGGATTTGAACATAGTGAGGGAAAGCGTGCCCTTAAGCCAGGGTGTGCAGCTAAATTAGAGGAATGGCCCCAGCGTAGCACAGCCTGACGCAGGGGTTTGCGAATGAAGGACAACCTGGCAGAGTGGTCACATGAGAAAATGTTCTCTTAACTCGCAGCTCGATTCACCAGATCACAGCTTCTACTACACACCCCTTGAGTAAAATAGGCTCACAAGAGGAGCTGCCCACAGATGAACCAAACTGGGGAGACAGAGAATCAGGCTTGATATTTTTGTGGCTGGGATGGTAGGAAATAATAAAATCGAAATGCCGAAGAATAAAACCCACCAGTCTTTTAGCAGACCTAAGATACGTCAGATTGCGATGATCGGTCCATACAATAAATGGGTGCGGTGGGCTTCTGCAAACAAAACCCCTTTAGCAAAAAGGTACAAACACAGGAAAAGATTGGATATGACAGGATATGACACACGCGGTACTTTCCAACATAATAAGCCAGTAGAGACAGAGGGAAGTAAGAACGTCAATCAGTGCAGAAATGAAGACAGGTGCTGCTTCAATCAGCTAAAGCGCTGTTTGCAATAGGTAAGACTGTGATCACTGCGTTACTGAAAGGGTGGAGCCTGGTGTAGAGCATGATGTGGATGTAACATTACCCCCCTCTCCGACGCCATGGTGGTCGACCCCTGCCTCGAGGTGCCGGACGGTCAGGATGAGAGGCATGAAATTCTCGGATTAAGACTTCATAAAGTACATCGTCCCTGGGTACCCATGATCTCTCCTCGGGGCCGTATCCTTCCCAGTCTATGAGATACTGCAATTGACCACCACAACGTTGGGAATCCAGAATTTCCTTGATCCTGTAGATGGTTCCTTCTTCAACAACCATGGGAGGAGGGGGTTCTTCTTCACCAGGCTTTGTGGGGACAAAAAGAGGGTTGCGACATGGTTTAAGGAGTGACACATGGAAGGTAGGGTGAATTCTGTATTGTGCTGCTCCACGATGTTAAAGGGACCAACATACCTGAGACTAAGCTTACGGCAGGGCAGGCGTAGGCGCAGATCACTAGTAGACAGCCATTGGTAGGCTGGGGTGTTGGATCTTCGAGCATCTGCGTTGGTCTGGTACCTACGCACCACCCTTTGGAGGTGTTGGTGAGTCTTGTCCCAGACCCTCTCGCTCTCCCGAACCAGTAGTCCACAGCAGGAACATCCGAGGGCTCTCCGGACCATGAGAAGAGAGGGGGCTGGTAACCAAGCATGCACTGAAATGGGGTGAATCTTGTGGAGGCTTGACGTAAAGAGTTCTGTGCATACTCGGCCCAGCCCAGATACTGGTTCCAGGAGTTCTGGTGGTCATGGCAGAAGGTACAGAGGAACCGCCCCACTTCCTGGATCTTTCTTTCAGTCTGTCCATTAGCCTGTGGATGGTAACAAGAGGACAGACTGACAGTCACACCTAGGAGCCTGAAGAATGCCCACCACACTCTGGATATAAACTGTGGCCCTCTGTCGGACACAATATCCTCCAGTAGTCCATAGGTTCTGAACACTTGGTTGAAGAGAGCTTGAGCGATTTCCTAGGCAGTAGGTAGACCTTTTAAGGGACAAAGACGGCAGAATTTAGAGAAACGATCCACAATAACCAGTACACATGTGTTACCTTCAGAGGCGGGCAAATCGGTGATGAAGTCGACTCTTAGGTGTGACCAGGGGCGGTTAGGTATCGGAAGAGGTAGTAGTTTTCCTGTAGGTAGATGTCTTGGTGTCCTGGACATGGCACACTCCCGACACCCTCTCACGTACCTTTGCACATCTACATCCATGTAGGGCCACCAGAATTGATCTTGCAGGGGCGAGAGGGTTCTGTTGGTCCCTGAATGCCCAGTGCCCAGTGTCGTGTGGGTGGTATTAATTAATGGAATGCCCTCGGCTGCAGGTACAAAACAGCGGTTAGGTGGACAACCCGGCGGAGGAGCTAGTGCAGGGTCCGCTGCGGCTAGAGGGGTCACCCATTGAATGGGACAGAAGAATATGTGCTAAGGTAGGATGGGTTCAATGGTTTCTGGATCCTGATCAGGATTATGGATACGGGAAAGTGTATCACAGGTTTTTATGGTCGGTAAGTACCTGAAATGGATGAATTGACCCCTCCAGCCAATGTCTCCATTCTTGCAGGGCCAGCTTGATGGCAAGGAGCTCCCTATTGCTGATGCCGTAGTTCTTTTCCACCGGGTTGAACTTTCGTGAGAAGTAGGCACACGGCTTGAGTTGGATTCTCCTGCTGCTGGGACAGAATGGCTCCTACTCCCATCGTTGATGCATCAACCTCTATGACAAATGGCTTTTGAGGATCAGGGAGGACAAGGATGGGTGCTAAGGTGAAGGCTTCCTTCAGTTTCTGGAAGGCATGAGTGGCTTTAGATGTCCAAGTCAGAGTTTCTGGCTTCCCTTTAAGGAGACAGGTAAGGGGGCTAGATAGGATACTGAAATTCTCAATAAAGCTACGATAAAAATTGGAGAACCCTAAGAATCTCTGGAGTTCTTTTACTGAGCTAGGATTGGGCCAATTAACTATGGTCTTGATCTTGGAGTTGTCCATGCTGATTCCAGAGGTGTCGATGTTATAGCCTAAGAATTGAGGGTGGGGTTGGTGGAAAGTGCATTTTTCAGCTTTTAAAACCAATTGGTACTCTCTGAGTCTGGAAAGAACCTACCTTACATGCTGTCTATGTTCTTGGAGATTAGGTGAGTGTATTAAAATGTCATAGATGTAAACTACTAAAAATTTAGTCAAATACTCACTAAATATCTCTTGCATGAAGTCCTGGAATATGCTGGATGCGTTTGCAAGCCCATATATATCAAAATATTCGTAGTGCCCCGTGGGAGTTATGAAGGCTGTCTTCCACTCGTCCCCTTGCCTTATCCGGACAAGATTGTACGTGCTTCTAAGATCCAACTTGGTAAACAACTTTGCACCCCTGAACTTTTCCAAAGCTGCTGGGACCAGAGGTAAAGGATATTTGTATGGTATGGTGACTTTATTTAATGCTCTATAATCAATACAGGGACGAAGTCCGCCATCTTTCTTGGCCACGAAGAAAAAGCTTGAAGCAGCAGGGCAAGTTGAGGGTCAAATGTAGCCATGTGCCAGTGCCTCTTTGATGTACTCTTCCATGGCTTTGGTTTCTGGAATTGATAAGGGGAAGATCCTTTGGGCACTGGAGCATCTGGGAGCAGATCGATGGCACTGTCCCATGGGCGATGTGGCAGCAGATCGGCTGCTCTCCTGGGGCAAAAGACATCTTGGAAGTCCATGTACTCTGTGGGGATTTCAATAGATTGTTTTTCAATGGGACTTTCAATGGAAGTTGTACATACTTGCAGTTGATGGGTTGGTAGAAGTGGTAAGCTGGGGAATCACTCGGGCCAGCATTGTGAACCCCAGCCACAGACGCCCTAGCACAAGATCCATCCTAGAGCCCTCCAGTACCAGAAATGACATTTCCTCCATATGGCAGACTCTTACTCTTACTTCAACCGGCCCTGCACGGTATCTCACATGACGTTCTGACAGTGGCTTGCCCGTGATGGATTGGACCTGGTAGATCTTTTCAGTAGGGCTGGTCTTTAACTTCAGACGCTGTGCCAGGTACCCAGCGATAAAGTTGCCAGCAGAGCCTGAATCAATTAAAGCGGCCAAAGAGACAGGAACATCAGTGGCAGAAAGAAGTACAAGGGTAAAAAATGGGGGCATGTTCTCATTCATAGGTAAGATTGTACTCACCACCGGTCTGGGAGGACGAAGAGGACAATCTCTGAGCAGGTGAGTATTTTGTCCGCAGTATAAACAAAGCCCTTTTGAGATTCGATGCTGGCATTCCTGGGGAGTTAAGATTCACTTCCATGGGTTCAGAATGGGTAACTGGAGGGCATTAATAAATGAAAAATTAATAAACTGTTGCCAAAAGAAAAGTATTGTAAAATAATTTGATTGAACATTGATACATGAAGGAAAAAATACACTGACTAATGCGGACAAGAAAAAAATCATGATTTTTAGCAATTTAAGACACTTTTAAATAAATTATTATATTGTCATGGACTACAACATCTTGTAATTCATAACAATCAGTAAAGAACAAGAATAGATACATTTAAATAATAAAAACTATAGCCGTTTGAAAAAAAAAGTAGGACAAATAATCACTTTATTTTTGTGGGGACACCAAATGTACCCGCAATTATAGGGTAACACTTTTTAATAACTACACGCTATGAATAATTTGTTAAGCATTAGTAAATAGTCATTTCATCCTTTATAAAACATTGTTCTAACATTAATAGTCATTAGTAAGCAGTTTATAAATGCAGCTATAAATGCCTAGTTCTTGATTTATAACCATATTTTAAGGCAGATGCTGAGACAGAATATGAATCCATGTGCGGAAGTTTACTGGAGACAAACAATAGAGACAGGTTAAGATATTCAAACAGTGGGTCAATCCAAAAGGCAGAAACGATAATATCATTTTATCGAGTCATGCGACCATGAAAAAAAAATTGGTATTGCGTTACAACGGTATTTACAATACCAGAACATCCTTACAAGGTATTAATAGTCCTGACTTTAGATGAGCTTACAAAAGCAGATGTCTGGCAACTACTAAATGCTTTATAACTACCTGACTTAATTATAAATTACAGCAGGAACATGTATTAATAAAGCATTTATTAAAACACGGAGCAAGACTTTCTAAATTATCTTATTTAACGCTGACAACTCCTAAATAACTGGTTTGTAAATAACATAATAATTAAAAAAATAATAAACTGATCATTAATAAAGTATGAAAATACAATTATTAAACATTATATATATACTCAAGAACAAGACATTTATAGATGCACTTGTAAACTGTTTACTAATGCATAATAATGTTGGAACAATGGCTTATAAATGATGAAATAAATGCTTACTAATACTTAACTAATCATTCATAGAGTCTATTATTCTAAAGTGTTACCGAAACAAGCAGGACAAACCTTACCAAATCATGTTTTGTGTAGGGGAAAATACCCACCCAACCACACACACACACACACAAGGACTGCACACCATGGATGTGAGTAAATAATGACTGAATATAGCTCTTATTACCGGGACCCTCAATCCCCCTGCAGTAACCTGTAGTAAATTTGTCTAGTGTATTCATGTTGTCACGCCCAGCTGGAGCTGCCAGCTAGAGACTGATGGCACTCCAGGGGCCTGATGTATAAACGCTGCGTACGCACAAAAACTGTGCGTACGCCAGATTTCACGCTCACGTTCGGATTTATA
>JAUCMT010000021.1:5609878-5620844 GCA_032357475.1 Enteromius thamalakanensis
AAAGACATGGACATATTGGATGACATGGTGGTAAGTAAATTATCAGCAAAAGTTTTTTTGAAAGTGAACTTCTCCTTAAAGGTATTTTAATATTTAAAGGTATTTTAATATTTAAGTAATAAGAAATAAGTAAAACACTCCAAAAGGCAGATATTATGACATTAAAGTCGAAATATTACGATGATAAAGTCGAAATGTTTCAAGTTAAAGTTATAATATTAAGTATAGTGCACTTGCAAATTACGTGGATTGAGAGAAGACCACCAGTAGAGCCAATCCCAGATCCAGTTTCTGTGTCACAGCCAGTAGAGCCAAACCCCAGTTCCAGAGTCTCTGCCAGTTGAGCCGATCCCAGATCCAGTTCCTGAGTCACAGCCAGTAGAGCCGATCCTAGATTCAGTTCCTGTGTCACAGCCAGTAGAGCCAATCCAAGTTACAGCATCTTGGCCAGGAGAGCCAATCCTGATTCCAGTCCCTAGTTTACGGCCAGGAGAGCCGATCCCGAATCCAGTTCATAGTTTACGGCCAGGAGAGCCAATCCTGATTCCAGTCCCCAGATCACGACCTGGAGTGCCGATCCCGATTCCAGCTCCTAGATTACGGCTGGGAGTGTCAATCTCGATCCCTGTTCCAGAGTTTCAGCCAGGAATGCCGATTCCAGAGGCTGCGCTGCAAGAGCGTACCTCTGAGTGCACGCTGCAAGAGCCACAGCCCAGAGAAAAGGGAAGCCTCCTCAAGAAAATTTTGGGGAAATTCATCCAAGTCACCACAGCCACAGGCAGCCCTCGAGTCACCATGGCCACAGGAGGCTCCAGATTCACCATGGCCTCCCGAGGCTCCAGATCCGCCACGTCCTCCCAAGACTCCAGATCCGCCACGTCCTCCCAAGACTCCAGATCCGCCACGGCCTACCAAGGCTTCTGATCTGCTGGAGTAGGTCAGGTTTTCAATTCCGTCCAGGAGGCATCCAGAGTCTCCGCCCCATGCGGCCTCCAGGACGCCTGCCCTCCCTATGCGTTTGATGTTTTGTGGTGTGAGGGGGAGGGGGAGATGATGTCACGCCCTTGTCTGTGTTCTATGTCACTAGTTCTATGTCTTTGGTTTAGTTTATGATTTCCTGTTTGTCCTTTTTTGGTCTTGTTCTTGTTTAGTTCATTTGTTCATCCTTGCCACCTGTGTTCCTCACCTGCCCTGCATCTGCCCTTGTGTTTTTAAGCCCTGTGTATTCTGTCAAGTATTTTGGTTGTCACTGTTGTTTTGGTTGTGTTCTGTATCTTGTGGTCTACATGAGCAATTAAAGTTAAGGTTGAAATTGCCACATTGGAGTCTTTGCCTTGTGTGCGATGCACAACCCTGACACATAATGCTTCACTTTAATTGTCTACTGTTCATGAAAACTGATTGTGTTTGATTAATAACTGAGTCTAGAACAGTTTTAATTCTTTTAGCAAAACTGCAGCCAGTGTTTTAAAATCATTAATTAAAAAACATATTGGCTTGACTTTGCAATAAGTGTTATAAGACCTTGCATCATACTAGAAGGCAGCTAATGATATGCTAATTCCAGCAAACAGAACACTTGCAGGGCGCTCAAAACCGGTTCTGAAGCAGGTGAAAACCTGGGCAGCAGGAGCCATCTCTGCTCTTCAGGACTGTTTCGAGAACACTGACTGGAACATGTTTAGGGAGGCTGCGACTTACGGTCGAATTCACCGATTTGGAGGAGTACACGTCATCAGTGACCAGCTACATCAACAAGTGCACAGATGACGTCACAGTCTCCAAGAGCATCATCTCACGACACAAACATTAACTGTGGATTACTGCTGACGTGCGTTCACTTCTTAGGACCCAAAGCGGGGAACAAGGTGGCCCTTAGAACAGCACGGCGCATGTGGCAGGGCATACAAGCCATTACCAACTACAAGACATTATCTTCTGCCTGTGACAGTGACATTGACAGCTCCCTTTCAGATGTGCTGAACAGCCACTGCGCACGGTTTGACATTCAGAACAACGCAAAGGCAAGGAAGACCACCCCTTCTCTGAGCGACCAGGTGCTGTGATTCACAACGGCTGATGTGAGGAAAACTTTACGCAGTGTCAACCCATGTAAAGCTGCTGGACCAGACAACATCGCAGACAGAGTGCTCAGAGAATGTGCAGAACAGCTCGCAGATGTTCTCACAACATTTTTAACATCTCTCTGAGCAGCGCCATCGTTCCTACATGCCTTAAGTCTACCACCATTGTCCCCGTCCCGATGAAGTCTTCTGTGTCCTGTCTCAAAGACTACCGCCCTGTTGCACTTACACCCATTATCATGAAGGGTGGAGGAGAACCTCACCTGGTCCCTCTCTGCACAAGGAAACCTAACAACGTCTTTTCTTCCTGAGGAAGAAAGGTTGAGGAAGTCACAGCTTCTGCCATAGACGAACCATTGAGAGCATCCTGAGCAGCTGCATCACTGTCTGGTTTGGGAATTGTGCTATATCAAACTGCAAGACCCTACAGCGGATAGTGAGGACAGCTGAGAAGATCATCGCCATCGGGGTCTCTTTTCCCTCTGTTAAAGACATCTACACCACACGCTGCATTCGCAAAGCCACCAGCATTGTGGTTAACCGGACCCTCACAATCACTCTTCACTCTCCTGCCATCTCGAAAGGTTCCGAAGCATTCGGGCCCTCACACCCAGACCATGTAACAGTTTTTACCCACAGGCCATCCGTTTCCTCAACAAAAATAGACTGGATTGATAAACGTACACACAAATCAGTGAGACGAACTAAAATAACATTAGAACTGTACTGATAAACACACACATATGCACAATCAGACTGATCTAAAACCTCATAACTGTTCATACCCACTACCTGAACTGCTCTTTGCGGTATTTGCACACTGCGTAGCTCTTGTTTACACACTTGCATGTGCACTTTGTCATCCTTTGTCTATTATTGTCGCTTTTTGTATAGAAATAGATAGTTTTTAGGTTAACTTAATTTTGCCTTGTTAATTTTTCTTTTTTGTTGTGTTGTTAAATTATGTTGTTGCATGAATGTAGCACCTTGGTCCTGCAGGAACGTTGTTTCGTTTCACTGTGTACTGAACTGTATATGGTTGGAATGACAATAAAAGCCTACTTGAGCTGCCCATTAGAAATACTTTTATTAAATACATGCAGTAAAAAGGACGCCATCTGCTGGGCGAAATACTTATACAATTCTGTTATTAACCCATCAGTTCCAGGTGATTTATTATTTTTAGACGGTTAATGGAGTCTATCGTTTCTTTAATAGTTCTAAATATTCTTAGAATCTTTTAAAATGGAAAAAAAGAGGATGTTAAATGTTCTGAGTAATTTGAAATGTATAACTGACTGTAAAGAGTCAGAGGTAATCGTACCATCAGTATTAAGTTGATGTAAAGTATTGTGATTTGCAGTTTTCCAATCGAAAGAAATACGAGGTTTTTTAAAGACTTTTCCCTTTTAATATCAAATAATACAATAAATGTGACAGTGAACAATGCAATTCATAAAGAAACAAAATCCAATATTACAAATGAATGCTATTTACGTCCGAATTCGCTCACTTTTCATTTACTCCTTTCTGATATTATTATTATTATTATTATATTGAGTCCGCTCAACTGCCATACATTAGGGATGAGTGAACGAGTGAGCGGTTTCTTTACTGCACTTTTTTGATTAACAACTTTGCAGACTGTTTACAATGGACAGCTAGTTACATTACAAACTGCAAATAATATCTTTTTTGAAAACCCATATTACCGGCCCATATTATATTAGAAAACACTAATATTTTGGCTCAATTTGAACTATTTATACTATTTTGATATAATTTGGTACTAACATGACCGTAGGACACAGTGTACAAAACACACCTTGTTGCGAACAGATATGGCAGACGAGCGAAATTATTTCAAACACATCTTCGCTCAATTCTCTAACTCTTGACGGGACTGGACGAGCTGTCGAACCGATGCGAGCGTCTTTTTATCCTTTCTTTCCGAGCCGACTCCCCCTGCCTCCTCCTCCGCTTGCAGAATTGTATAAAGAACAAAAATCTGCCTGGGGAGGGGGGTTGATACGCCGAAGCTGAAATCGAGAGGCGAACCCAGGAAAGAGGAGTATTTTGTACACGGGACTTTCCCCCCCTTCGTCCCTAAAAAGGAGGGGGAAATGTCATATTTTTAAAGGCGATATTTTTAAAATCGAGGATTACGAATAGGCTTAGGCGCCTATCTCTGAGGATATATATTTTAATTCGTCAAAAAATATGGCCGAGAACGTTCTGGAGTCTGGCCCGCCTTCAGCCAAGAGGCCTAAACTGTCCTCCCCGGCGCTATCTGCCTCAGCCAGCGATGGAAACGGTAAATATTTATTACGTTTAATTTTTAAGCTACTGAGATATTTTAATTACTGGTCTCTGTGTACCTATGCAGGCTGAAGTCTTAAAGCGAGGAATGGGTTATTCTTTTTAGTTTTGTTGTCAGGCTAGCAAGCTCAGGCTAGTTTGGGAAGCTAACGACGTATCCGCACGAGATAGCTTTTAGCTTGTCATTCCAGCTAGGTTAGCATTAGCGCTTGTCTGTCGATGTTGGGATTCACTCTCAGCGGCTGCACGCTGCTTTCTCTCGGCGAGGGTCTGTGCTTGGTGTCAGCTGGTGTAAATGCAAAACTAACTGTTGCAATAAAAAAAATATATCCGATATACAGCGGCAATAACAGCAGTGGAATTTATTTTTTGTTCTGTGAAACGCCAGTTTCGGTTTGGTTCCCACTTGCAAAGAGTTTGGATCACTTTTCAGATAATAAATATAATGTACGAATAAATTATTAATAATTAAACTTCTACGAGTAGCCCCTGAAAGCCTAGTCTTCACCTTTCAACAGTACTCCTTAATTTACTAGCGATCGACAGCGATCAACATAATAAATTAGCCTGCTAAACTGTGAGTCAATCAACTTCAAAACTTTCTGAGTGCATTTGAACACAGTTGTTTTTAGAGCCTGCCCGTGTGCAGCGAGCACAAGCGTTAGCTGCAATTTCTTGGCGTTTACTTAACATATTTTCCAGTTCTTTTAAATGTTAATAAATCTGATTAATATTGGTAAGCTAGCTGGTCAGCTATTAACAGACTGATGCTGAAGGCCCGCACAACTCTCTGCCATTGTTAGCTAACGTTAGATGCATATAAACTAATTCATCATTATTTTGAGGTCCGGAGGATTTAGATGAAGTTATTTGATTGTTTATGGAGCTTGAATGGAAGAGGCTTACTAAATTTTATTGGGAAATTCGGAGGATAGCAGGGCACTTGTGTTGTGTTTGAGTGAGTTAGCTTGCTGGCTCAAATAGCCTTTTAGTGCGACGGTCATTTTTTTCGGATCTTGATTTCCATTGTTCAGCCATAACACAACTGACGAGCCCGTCTCTTAAAAACAAACCATAAAACATATTTAATGCTTAACGATACGAATTATTACCACATAAGTGTCCTGTTGTTTCTTATTAAACGTTAAAGGTTCAAGGTATTATACTTGAGCATATCTTCAATAGCCAAGTAACGTTACGGTTCTTTGTTGATATCTGTAATGTTTTCTAGCTTTTGTTCAAATTCGAGTTTGATCCGGTTCTGATACTTAAGGGAGTTTATTGCGTTGCATAAATGTAAATGCTTGAGTCTTGCGTTTTTAATACAGACATGCTCAGCATCCAATTGTTTTGTCTGTTGAGTGAATGTGTGGTCCCCATCACAGCTGCTCTACTTCTTTAGTAAGACCAGCACAATTTCTGGAGCAATTTTACTACTTTCACCTGTTTTACCAAAAGCTGATTTGTTAGATGGGAAGGTGCTATACAGTGTACACATATGTTAGGAATTAGGCTACATAGTTTCAACGTTTTACAAACTTTTGAATAGATGCAAATGGTAGTGTAGATTATTGCAATAATTGAATTTTCCTTTAAGCATAGTGTTGTTTTTAATGAGCAAGTGTCACCAGCAAATAACATTTATTACAGACTCTAATTAGTGACTACCTAAAAACTTTACATCCTAATTCAACAACATACACTCATCTGTGTTTGACTTCCTGTCAAACCACAGTCAGCCATTTCAGATAGTCAGTCGTTAATGAACATGTTTGTCAGTTATCCAGCGAAGTGGCGGTGGAAGTGTTTGGCACATCATTTTGGATCGAATGACAGCTTTACTTGGCGATGACAGGACATGCCCATTTCATTACACTCATTTTTAGGATGCACTTCTAAAGTACAAATGATCACAAACTGTGTTTTCATAATAGATTGATAGAAAGTGATCTCTTCTTCTGATGGAAGGATTTCTGGAGGCATTTTAGCTACATATGCAGTATTATATAAATGACTGCTCTTTAACTACAATAACATATCCACACCAATGACAGATGCAGAGTAACTTAGTTTATAACGAGTGCACACTGCAGTTTTGTCTAGCTCTTTTTTTTTTTCTTCAGCTATATTCTTCATATTATTTTTCCTTTTTGTCCCCTGTCATTATTGTTAGAGCTATTTTGTGGATTAGAATAATTATTAAAGCTATATTTTGATCATCCATCTATGGTGTGAAAATGTCTTGCCTGTAATATTTTTCATGAGTATAAATCACTGATTAAATTGATATTGTAAACTAATTTAGGTGCCATTAACATAATCCATTTGTATTTTGTGTAAAACGCAAGGCATAGGTCAGTGAAATGGAAAAATAGGGTCTTGATATGTGTTTTTGCAATGCATTTTTGGCACAGTGTCTTAGTATATAATCTATCCCAAGACCAGAATATATGGCTTTTTTTATTTTTATAATATCAATAATTTTGCTTGTAAATTCTCATTTCCTGCTGTAGATTTTGGTTCGCTTTTTGACCTGGAGCATGACCTTCCTGATGAGCTGATCAATTCCTCTGAGCTGAATCTAGCAAATGGAGGGGACCTTGGCCAGTTGCATGGCAATTTGGGTAGTGTGGGTGGGGCCATTGGAGGAGTTGTGTCCAGTGGCCAGGATGCAGCGGCTAAACACAAGCAGCTCTCAGAACTTCTCCGGCATGGATCTGCAGCACAGCAGCAGGGTGCGATGGGCAGCCCAGCAGGAGCCTCAATGGGGCTATTTGGGAATATGAAGGCTTCTCCAGGTACTCAGGGCATGGGCCCGCAAGGGCAGCAGCATCTTTCCCCACAACAGGCCACGCTTATGCAACAGCAGATGGTGGGCAACATGAACAGAAAAATGCTCGGACCTCAGAAAGGCAATGGACAGCAGCAGCCAGGAGGACCTGCATCTCAGCAGCAAAACATGCTGGGAGCCCAGATGTTGAACGGATCGCCCAGAATAGGACATCACAACCCGGGCATGAGCAGCGGCAGTAACCTTTTAGCTGAGGCTCTTCAGCAGCAGCAGACAGTAGGAGGTCAGGGTGGACTGAGGGCACAGCAGCCTGGAGCAATGAACAAGGTAATGACAGCATTATTAATCTTGTTCTGAGGCGCCTTTATAGGAATGCTTTATGTTGGCTGTTTTGGAATTATTCAGTATATTCCTAATTAGAGATGCATGATATATCAGTATCAATAAATGCCAGTTTCAGTATTGAACCAATACATTTAAGATGATAAATTATAGCTAAATGACAACAAGTTTTTGGGGCAATAATCCTTCACTTCCAGCGACCTTTTACTCTCATGAGCTCTCATCAATTCCAGCGGGACAAAATCAAGCATCCTACATTTTATCCCCTGCTTCTTTTACCCTGGTATACATTACAGTAGAGAAGAAACATTATCATATCTGTTATATAAAGTAATAAAATAATAATGTAAAAAGTAAACTTAGGCAGCGACAGTTAAGAGGTTAAATTAAAGGATGTAATGTCCATAGACAAAAAATTGTGATAAGTAATGTTATAATAAGCTGTATTATATCTTTGATAATTTATTTGATATTTATTACTGTATATAATGCTGTAATATATTTGTCTTGTCTTTTAGTGAAGACGTTCAAATTTGCAGGGCAGCGCTTGAGCTTAGGACTAATGCAGACGCTGAAAACACCACTAGCATCACACATGCTTCAGTGTGTAGACTAAAGGCTCTTTTACAAATTAAATGAACAGTGCTCCCTTTAATGTATTCGTCAAAAGTTTTACATTGATGTACAGTAAATTCCCTTTTTATGAATTTCAAGGCTTTGTCTGCATTGTGGAACTAATAAGCTCTTACTATCACTTTAACCAAAACGTTCTCATCTCTCTCTGTTTGTTGCAGATGGGGATGAACACAGGTTCAGGCCCCTATGGAGGCCCGTATGGTCAGCCTGCCAGTCAGGGTCTGGGTGTTGCAGGGCTGGCCCCTCAGCTCCAGAACAAACCAGGTCTCCCCAACAGTCCAGCCCAGTTTAACCTCGACAAGAAGCCTGTGCAGGGCTTACCTGGCATGGTTTGTAATCAGTCATATAGACTCATTTAAAACAAATCAACAAAATATCTTAACGTCTGTTCTTTTGTGATTTTTATTTATTTGTTTATTTTCAAAGCAGGCTTCCCAGCCTTCCCCAGCGGGTGCAGGAGTGGGCGGCATGGTACCTAATGCCCAAGGAACCCTCGGGCCCGGGTCAGCTCCATCATCTGGTACAGCTGTGGGAGGAGTTCCTCCAGCGGCCGACCCAGAAAAGCGCAAACTCATACAGCAGCAGCTGGTGCTTTTGCTCCATGCCCACAAGTGCCAGCGCAGGGAGCAGGCCAATGGGGAAGTACGGCAGTGTAATCTGCCCCACTGTCGCACCATGAAGAACGTTCTCAACCACATGACACACTGCCAGGCTGGCAAATCTTGCCAAGGTGAGTTCATTACACTGTTCAGAACTGAAACAACTTGACACTTTTTGGTTTTGTTGTTCTGCCTATTTACTCAACATGGCACTATTACTAATATTAGGTTTGTGTTGTTATTGCTTTCTAGTGGCGCACTGTGCCTCATCCAGACAGATAATCTCTCACTGGAAGAACTGTACGCGGCATGACTGTCCTGTATGTCTACCACTGAAAAATGCAGGGGACAAGAGGAATCAACAGAGTGAGTGTTTGTATTAATACAAAACTTAATGTTTCATACATCTCCAGTTCCTTTGTAACCTTGGAATGTTTTTTTCCGTTAGTCTGTTCATTGTCTTCAGTTTTGTGAAACTGGACATTTCATTTATTTGGATTTCTTATTTATTTATTTATTTTTTTCCCAAAATGATTTTAGCTCTCCTAGGCACTGGGGGTGTGGGGTTGGGTTCTTCTTTGGGTAATGTAACTGGTGGTCCACCAAGTACCCCCCATCTCAATACCCCAGGGCAGATAGACCCCAGCTCAATCGAGAGGGCTTACGCAGCGCTGGGCCTTACATACCAGGGAAATCAGGCTACCCCTCAGCCTGTCCAACAAACACAGCGGGCAATGAACACAATGGGTAATGACAAACAGAGGCTTCAGAATTTATTTGAACAATATTTTCCAGTATTTTTTGTACTTGTGCACTGTCATTTAGAAGTTTGAGATCAGTAAGGTGTTTTATTTTTTTATTTATATTTATTAAAAAAAAATGCATACCTTAATTCAGCAAGGGTGTTTAAAATTGATTAAAAGTTAAAAGCATATTTAGTTATTTAAATATTTAGCTTCCACAAAAATATTAATTTGCCATCTCAGGAATACATTTAAAATGGTCTGTTTTACGTTGTAATATTTTACTGTATAACTTTTTTTAATATATTTTTGATCAAATAAACAATTTTAATGAGCACAAGATATTTATTTCAAACATCTTACTGACTCCTCATTATCTTCATTAGACTTTGCAGTGGTACCTCTTCTCATGACCTTGCTTGTTACAGGAGCAAATCCCATGGGAGTAAACGGAGCTGTGGGTGGTCAGTCTCCGATTCAGCAAGCTAGCCTTCTCCAGGATACAATGTTGCATCTAAACATGAACTCGCAGAGGTAAATGACGTATTTACTTCTCTGCATTCAGATGGTCTTAAAATCTACCACTAATCCGTAGCAGGTGTCTGTCAGTTTTGATAAGTTCATATATAAACATATATTGGTCCTCATTTATTTTCTCCTCTTTCCCCAGTCTGATGAATGACACTGCTGTGGGGTCGATGCCTGTGGCCAACCCAGCTTCTAGTGGTGGCATGAGGAAGAACTGGCACGAGGACATCACCCAGGATCTACGCAACCACCTGGTGCACAAACTGTAAGCTGTAAAATATGTGAAAATTGTGCCTGAAGAAGTTACATTATCATTTTTTTAATTAGTTGAAATTCGTAGCAGAAGAATATTAATCTTAAATTCAAATCTTTGAAATTAAAATCTTATACAATTTTTTATGTTGATGTGATTTGGTTGTTGTTTCAGTGCTATTATTATTATTATTATTATTATATAGTGTTGTTATTATTTATGTCTTTTAAAATACATTGATCTTGTCATGAAAATAGCCATAGATGCTGGTATGACAATAAAAGCAAATCATAGTGTAAGAGCAAGTGCTTCAGTTGCTTCCTAATAATCACCAATAAATGCCCAGTGAAAACCAAGGCTTTTGATGTTCACTTAATATTAATTCCCATGCCCTTTGCTGCTGTTTTATTTCTTCAGAGTCCAGGCCATTTTTCCCACTCCAGACCCAGCTGCACTGAAGGACCGGCGGATGGAGAATCTAGTGGCCTATGCGCGTAAAGTCGAGGGGGATATGTATGAGTCTGCTAACAGCAGGGTGAGTGCATCGCATTGTTGGCTGTTAACAGTGTTGGGGCTAGTTACTCAAAAAATAAAAATATATTACATATTACTCTCAAAAATAGTAGTGCCCTACGTTACTTTATTACTCCCTGGAGAAAGTAACTAGTTAC
>JAUCMT010000021.1:5634789-5657983 GCA_032357475.1 Enteromius thamalakanensis
TACACATATATAAATAAATGTGTGTGTATATATATATGTGTATATATATATGTATGTATGTATGTATGTATGTGTGTATATATATATATTATTATTATTATTATTATTTTTTTTTTTTTTGCCAATTGTGTTCAAAGGGTTTTGGGTTAAGGGATGGAGATATCTCCTCTTTGGTATATGACCAGAAATATTTTTGGGGTTAAGAAGTCTGCCTTTTTTATAGATATTTTTTAAGATTTTAAAAGTGGCATGAAATTAAAAAGCAAAATGCATAAACACAATGGACTATTTTGTTTTCTTTTTCCTCGAAGCAGTCAAGAATGTCATCGTTTTTGGAGAATATTAGATTTATTCTCACCAGTTTAATGATTATGAAAATGATGGCATTGGTAATAACTGTTGTTTATTACTTGGCTCTTTTTTTTTTGGGCTAGTAGATATTTTCTTATTTTGTTTTGGACAGTATATGGCATATGCTAATTGAACCTACGATTTTTGAAGAGTATATTTTTGTTATTGATAGAACCCGACTATAAAAGGATGAATTTATATTCTTATTCTACTTCATTTTTCTTTTTTTCCCTCTCAATTTCTCAAATTTTTTTTTGAGGGGTGGATGGGGCTTAAATTAAGTTTTGATAGTGTTTGGGAGAGGAGTATGTGTTTTCTGCTGGCTTGTTGCATGGGAAATATTTGTCCTATGCATGTTGCAGTTTTTCCACCCTCATACACCCCTGTCCCATGAATGTGTTTTCACTGTGCCCGTCTTCTCAGAAATGTAAAGGACCACACAGGGAACTCTTGAGACTAAATTTGGGATTTTGCATATAATCACCTGGAACTACATCCCTGATTTCAAGTCCTTCTCTTTCCTCTCGCGTCTCCCCAGCAGGGAATTCTGTCTCTACACACGCATCTCTAGTGTTCTGAACTTTGGGATTTAAGTGATCACCTTAATGTACAAACAAAAACTGCAAATAAATTACTGAAAATGATTTGTCTTTGTAAAAACAAAATATATATCTATGTATGTGAATGGAGATAAATGGACAGATGTTTCCTCTTGATTTAAGATCCTTTGAGTTGAAGAACTATGGGCAGCTTAGACTTAACCTGAGAGATTTTTATACATAAATGGAGTGCAAGTCAGACAAGCACCAATGCGCCTTTGTATGTGTACTTCATTACAAGGATCGCATTACTGTGTATTAAACCAACACTGACTGTCATTATCTCCATCCTGTGCACAAATACAGTGGGGAAAAGAGTTTTAAATTGCGGATGATGTTTTTGATATGACAATAACTTATAAATGAATTGTTTTCCTTGGTTAAAGGGGTGTTGGATAAATACAAAACAGGCAATATGGCTTTAGACTTATTTTATAAATAGCAAGGAGAACAATATTTGTTATATATATATATATATATATAGATATATTTAATTTTATTTTTGAGAATTAAAAACTTGATGCTAATTCAAGAGTTAATACTGAATTACACTTTTTCAAAGATGTATTGATGCAACATGACACTGCTGTCATGACATATACGTCCCACTTTGGGAATAATGAGAAATAGGCATTTTAAGGAAATGTCTTGTGAGCACATATAGAGGTATACAGATTATGATTCACTGTACAAACCATGGCAATTTGCTTTGTAAATTTCTTTTTCTTTCTTAAATGGACTGGAAAACCAACCATGCAGTTTTATGGTTCCTAGTTTTGACCACTGTTCTCTTGCTAACACTTTGGTGCTTGCTGAGAGGAGCAAAAATTGTTGCTCTGATAACAGTAGTTTTACTGTTTTACAGTAGTCTGTTTTTGTTTTTTTAAAGTTATTATGGGGGTCTGATTTTTTTGCCAATTATTTAATTGTACATTAAAATATGTTTGTACCATTTAAAAATAATTGGTTTCTGTTGTGGTGTACTTCCTACAATGTAGATGTTGGAGCTGGAACAATGTCAACCCGAGGTGGTTTGAGACAAACTTAATCCATACAGTGCAACGCTGATTAAATATAAAAAGGAATGGATAATGATAGAGTTACACCAAGGTTTTATTAATGGCATCATAATACCAAGTTTTCCATTTTAAAGTGCAAATACTCTGAATAGCAAATGCAACCACAGACATTTGGCACAGACATAGTCTATCAAATATATACAGGTCACATGAAGCCAAATATTCAACAGTTGAGGCCCAAGAGATGGATGTTTCTAGAGGCTAAATATACATTCAGCTCAATATAGAATTTTTTTTGTCTTCATGTCTCAGTTTTCATCTTGGACTAAAATAACACACAAAATAAACAGCAGTCAAATCTACAACATAGACTACTGTGCAAGGTGGTGCAAGTCATACTTGGCAGGACAAAAAAAATGCACAAACACTGCAAATAGATGAGATACTAGAAAGTGATAGTGTTGAAAAAATAAAATAAAATGCAATTACGCTCAAAAATTAAAACATAATTGTGGAAGGAGTGCAGAATGTTTTGTTTCACACTAAATTATTTTACTTATGACGTTGAAATGCTTTTTTCCAAAGTTGTATTTCACATATTTGGAGTATCAAGAGGCCACTAATTCTAATTTACTATGGGACGTGTACAATTTTAATTGATCTAGATTAGAATATGTTCACCAAGTATATCAAGTATGCATATATATATATATATATATATATATATATGTGTGTGTGTGTGTGTGTGTGTGTGAATATGTATAAACATATGCAACATCTTGGCTTTTAGGAATACTTCATTGTGCTACTCTGAACTAGCATTATGTATTTCATGCATCATTTCAATACATGACTCGACCAAACTACATTCATCCCAGTTAGCAGAGTCTGTAAACTTCACTGCAAAACACCATCTAAACCAGTATCAGAGAACTGGCTTGATTTGTTTCATGGTCGAATACTATCAGTTATTGCCATTGAATGGCATGACCTGTTACTGTAACTTCGATTGATTGTAATCTCTGAAACAACATTTTGGAAGGTTTTAACACAATTAGAACTAATAGTGCAAATAAACGTATTCTGAAACATTGGCGGAAGTTGTACAAGCACATAATCAACAATGCAAAAAAGAATGTACCGATTCTCTTTCCTCTTTTCTCAATCCTCAGTCTGTAATGTCAGATCTCCATCTCCCAACTCCTGAAGAACCCTCTTGCTACTAAGGCCTCTCTAAAAGTCACAGTCAGTGAGTTGATGGTGATATCTGTCACAATGACCTCCTTTGGGTGCATAACTGGACTCCAGTCTTCGGGTAAAGGAGATATAGTCATTGCCTCTGATCCAGTGGTTGGACTCCAGCGACGTCTCCTGACACGATCTGAGACACAGAGTATATTTTGTACGTTTACACATTTAACATGTTAAAGAAACATAGTATTGTATAGGGTACTGTTTTAGATGCTTTTAAATACAGTAATTTAAAATGTAGTTATGATTTAAAATTATTTTTATTTAAAATGAAATTTATTCCTGTGAAGTCAGTAGCCATTCTTTAGTTGTCAGTGTCACATTATATTTCAGAAATCAACCCACTATGATGATTTAGTACATAATTATTGTAATCTTATCTTTTTTTTTGCTGGTTAATTTTTTTGTGGAAATCGTAAAACATTTTTAGGATTAATTGATAAATAAAAAATTCAAAAGAACTGCAATTCTTAGAAATGCAAATGTTTAGTAACATTAAAAATGTATTTTTATTGTCCATTTGATTAATTTTATGTGTTCTAGCTAAAAAGAATTTGAGGAATTGCCATTACAGAAAAAAAACTTTTAAAATATATTAAAATATTACTTAAAATAGAATTATTATAGAAATATAAAATTTATTGCAAAAGCAAATTACTGTACTTGCAATTATTCATGATCAAAAGAATTCTGCCTTACTGGACATAATAGACTTCTTTCTACATGTAAAATTTTTTAAATATATATATAATATATATATATATATTTTTTTTTTATTTTTTTTTTTCTTAAATTTCCAGCACATATTATATTGTTCATTATGAATCATTATGAATAAATGACTTGCAGAATTCAAAACTTGATTTTACTTTTTAGCATTTGAAATAGGCTAAACATTTTTGTGTTTTTAATGCTTATAATTTACCAGTTTTAAAGAGGCTTGCCAACTACAATAACAGTAATGTGCCTGACAACGAGCACTGCAGTCTTGATATCAATTTAGGTCAGAGTTTCAACTATGTCTGCCCTCTGACCAACTAACATACTTTTTAAAGTGCTGCTGCCAGTTTTAGTTCCTCCTTGTCTTGTGTCTTCTTCTTCTTCTTCCTCCTCCATAACCCCCTCATCATCATCGTCATAATTATCACCATCATCATCATCATCATCATCATCATCATCATCATCATCTCTCCTTTCCCATTCTTCCTCAGAAGTCTCTCTGGATGTTTTCTTCTTTTTCTTGTGGTGGGTTAATTGTCGATATATACAAGCCCCTGTGGACTGGAACCTTGGGTCAAGCGAGAGCGGCAGATGTGCTGAAGACTTCTCTGTATCTTTGTGTGCGCTGCGTAGATCCATTGCGTAAATGTTTCTCTGTGAGAAAGACCAATATGTGGATAGACAATGGATTAGAATTTATAAGCCTAAAAAATATAGTTAATTTTAGTTAATTTCATTAAAGCTTAAATAAAACTAAATTACATTTTGCATTTAGTTTAACTAGAAATAAAAACTACAACTGTGCTAAAATTAAAACTGAAATAATAATAAATTAGACCTAAATAGTACAAACAATAATATAAAAAATAATAAAAAATAGCAAAAGTGCATTTTTGACAAATGACAAAACTACCAAAAACTAAACTAAAATGAAAATTCACATAAATAAATAAAAGTTCATTCAAAATATTAATAAATACTACAATAGTATATAAATAAAACTAAATTAAGTGGATGGACAAGATTTGAATGACAGTTTAGCGGGGAAACAATCCCAGTAATTAAGATGTTGAAGTGGTCATTACCTGCATGAAGAGTCTTTTCGGTTTTGGGCCTCTTTTACGCCACCTCACTGACCTTTCCTTCTGTTCTCTGTTTAAAATTAGAAATAATCAGAAAATGAGGTGTGGATGATTTCATCTACTAGTGACTGAAAGTGAAAGAAAGGAAAGAAGTTTTATTTTTAGAACTGCTCACTTTTCCTCATATGCTAAAACCAGTCGTGGGTCTAGAATGTGATCCTCTGGTTCCCATGTGCTGTACCTTTAAAGTCATTAAAACATACACATATTCATTGACATGCCTTGCATATGAATAAACAACACATCATAGCTGTTAACAGTAACAACTGCAAAGCTGAGAAATGTAGAAATTAAGCTTATTCTTTATAATAATAATAATAATAATACTTACTTGGGAGGCCACCCCTTCCACTTCAATAAATATTCGACATGACCCTTAAATATTAGAACAAAAAGAAGGATATAAACCAATACCGCCGTTATATTTTAAGTTCGATGACACATTTTCTTTTCTGAATGTTTTGTTTTCATCTTGTACGTGTGCGATGACGTAATGACAAGGCTTCGTAATAAAGAATTAAGGAGGGACGAGCCCTAAACTAACAGCTCCTCCTTTTTATTTCAATCCTGATGTTTCATAGGTCACCAAAAGTAACGGTAATTTAACGAGCGTTATTTTAAGCTAACAGCGTGTTTTAATTTGACTTAAAAGTAACTAGGAGCCAAGTCCGCTCGCACCAATACACCTCAAATGCCGTTTTAAGATTAAAAATCAAGCTCGGCTGCTGGTCGTTAATGGCCAAACTTTACGTTAGTTATTAGCTCCCACTGGGAAATAAAACTGCGTAGTCTCCATGACTACGAACAGGATCGCCACCCTGTTCCAAAAGCGTGCTGTGCGACATGCGTCATCATCGAAGTTATTAGACAACAAACACACTTCCACGCTGTTGTTGTTAAGGGGGGGACGTGTGTGTCCTCGCCCCTTCTAACATGTTGTAACGTTATGTGTGCAGCGGGATTGCACACAGACTGAACTGTCAGTAAACACGCAGCATGCCACTTACCTTTCTAACTCTTTTCTTTATGATTGATTCCACAGCAAACACTTGCTCGCCGATTGCAGACAGTTCCATCAGTTAAGTTGTCCCCCTGAAAATAATAGCTGTCAATGTGTCTTTGTGTTTTTCCTTCTGATCGTTAAAGTAACTATGAATTGCAAATCCCTTGCACTGTTATAATGGCTGCACGGTTCCCGCTCCTCCGCTGCCTTGTTGACAATTCAGTATTTTATGCTTTGCACTGCTCCATTTCCTTGTACAAGATGAGTACAGTGACTTTTTAAATCTGCGACACATCTGCAGCGCGCAGCGCGCCCCCGTGCGTTACACAGAGGACTGACTTGCGCCACTGTTGGTCGGATTATCAACTAGCAGCTACCATATTAGTTTTGTTTTGAATCAGGATTTGTGTGGTTCATGTTGCTTGCCTTTCAGATGTGACTTTTGCTATTTAAATGTTACATAAAGGAATACATAAATTAGTTTTCTTATTTGCAGCATCACAACGGCAGCCTGTCTGTGAGCAATATATCTCAAATCTCTCACAAATGCACACTTGTTTCTGGAAGTAGTATTTTATAACCGCGACGGCTGGATTTGTAACTAAAAATAGGTAAAACAGTATCGTGTGAAATAGGAAAACATTGTCAAACAATATTTTTTTTATGTGTCATTTATTTCTGTGATGACGAGGCTAAATTTTCAGCAGCCATTGCTTGATTCTTCAGCCATCAAATTATCCTTTAGCAATATTATAATATAATATGAAATCGGTTGTGCTGCTTGATATTTTTGTGTTTAACTTAAACATTAAAAAGTTATTATAGATTACAAAGATAAATTTAAAAACGGCAAAGTAGTACAAGGGACTGCTAAATGTAGAAAATATAATAAATATATACTATAATTAAACAACCAACAAAGATGTAAATAATAACTTTTAAGTAGCTAAATATTCCCCAAATATTTTTTATTCTTTTTTTTTACACATATTTCTGCCCTTTAATTTAGGATGGGGTTCTTTTCTTCACACAGATGATCACATTTGGTTGTCCACAGCATCTAGATTAGGTAAAAAACAAACCTGGAGTGAACAATATAAAAAAACAATGCCACACTGTATACATACAAAGACATTTTTAATGATGTCACAGCACATTTTACATCATACATAAAGTGCCATCATAAGCATTTTATTTGAATGGAAAACAATGGCATGAGCACGTTGTCCCCGTCCCCCTAAAAAAAACGGGTTTTGGGGATTTAGATTGTCATGGCAAAGGAATCTATTCATCTCTACGGTATTACAAAGCACCCTGTGTATGGACATATGGAATGTTCCTTTTAAACTGTAGTATCTGATTCGAGTGTCTATAATCTATTTGAAGTGTTTTCCACAATATGTTAAAGATGTGTGTTTAACAAGTGAAATTTAATCAAGTTGGATCTGAAGATAACCTGAGATGCATTACTAGACTTCCCTTTGTGTAAATCTGCTCCCTCTGTAAACAGTTTAAGGCCATGTTAATCCAATATCAATCAATAAAAGATGAACAAGCTTTGCATGATTTCAGAAACCTCAACCTTCTAACGCTTACATACAACTGTTTCAATTAACAACACAGTTTTTGGCAGTTGAATTTTTTTTTTTTTTACTACCAACACACCTGTTTATTTTCCTACATGTAGTCTACGATTTAACAAGCCTAACTGTTTAACAAGAAAAGGGTGTCCAGAGCAACCATTTAAAGGTAAGAGATTAACAAGTGACCGTTTTGGTAACACGTTATAGGAAACGAACACAAAACATCCAATTACTGTGGTGCCATGCTGTACTGTGATACACAGGAAACATCTCATCTGTCACTATGCCATTAAATATGTAGCAAACGGGTAAGCAGGGGCTACTGGTGTTCCTTCTCTAAATCTTCAAGTACATGCACTAAATAAGTACATATGCACCCCTGTGTTAAAATAAAGTTGGCCAAACAAATAGCTTTTTGGTGACCTGTAATGTGTGGCGGACAGTTCAGATGATCACATGGATGCATGGGGGAAAAAAAAAAAAAAATCAGAAAGAGAGAAGTGGCGAGGATGACAGGTGATGCACAAGAACACATCACTAATAACTCCATAACCTCTCAGTTTCAAGTCCGAAAACAGTACAAAGTAAAAGAAATAATGTATAAAAATGCATCAGAATCCCAAATACCAAACAATTCCTCTGCGTAGTGTTTTGTCATCTTGTGATATCCCTGTGTGTGTCCTTTGCTGCTTGAGTCTCCATGGCAAGAGTCCAGCGGTGTGTGTTGTGTGTGTAAACAAGTCTGAGCAGTGTGCTTTCATGACTAGTTTGAGTGCAACTCCATTCGCTCTTTAAATGGGTCCCTGATTGAACCTCGCATTTCCCTCCTGAGCATGAATTTGAGAAACCTCCAAAACAAACCAAAAAACAAAATAGATATAAAAAAAAAAAAAAAAAAACACGATCCAAAACATTCATCAGTTATCAGACCTCCACGTCTGGTGAACTTCCACCTCCTCTGGTACAACCAATAGTAGTTCACAGTTCTTTCCTCGAAGCTGGTGACGCAAAAACTTCCTGTGAAACAATCAGAACGATAGCTAGAGGAAGAAAAAAAAAAAGAGCTTGGCATTGAAACCAACTGCTACTTTTCCCCTTTAGCTTTTCGTACTTACCTCAGTTCATCAGCTGTTCCGATAGCATGAGGACTGCGCAGTTTGGAGTCTAGGTTAAAGTAGACTCCTCTCACTTCTCGAACTCCAATCCAGTGTTGGCGCTTGAGGGGCAGTCGCAACGGCCCCCAGCGCAGATTGGATGGCACATTCAATATGAATCCTGTGACGTTCGGCAGTGCAATGCTGCCGACATCCCTAAGCATGACAAATACATAGGAACATTATTTTAAAAAGTATCTGTATTCATTTATTAAATAAAAAAACAACAACAAAAAACGTAAATGCTATTCACACATACAAGGCTCAAATACACCTCTTCTATGCCAAGCAGGTTTTTTACTTCTGGGGCATAATATTTAAAGGACAGCCTATCCAAAACTTTTAATTCTGTCATTAATTACTCACACTCGCCAAACTCGTTTCAGTTCCCATTGACTTCGACTGCGTTTCTTTTCTATACATTGGAAATAAATGGGAACCAAAATTGTTCATTTGTGTTCTGCAGATAAAAGAAATGCACACAGTTTGGAATGACCTGAATGCTTTTGATTTTACAGTGGACTGTCCCCGTTTTCTGCTAGAATTTTTTTTTTGTGATACAGTCTTGGTATCAAAATGAAAAAAAGCCTCATTAAAAAAAATACAAAAAAAGTATGTGTAAAAGTAGATGTCTTTAACGAAAGTGCATTACTGCTTTGACATCTTAAACATTTTGTTGGTCTCAAACTAGTCATGTGGTGCATAAAACAGGAAATTATATCATAAAGAGGAACCTGGCAGACCCTCATGACTGTGTGTAAAGGTCAATACGTTTCCCAAAACATCAAATAACATGACCATATAATATTATGACGTGCTGTGAACAAAAATTTACTATTTGTAATTAATCCTTCAATATATTAAATAAACTAATAAAATAATATAATAAATAATAAAATAATAATAAATAATAAAAATAATCTTGAAGAATATTTGTAAACACTTTTTGAAAGTGAAAGTGAAAGTCACCATAAACAACAAATACTGCTGTGTTTACTATAAAAAATGCATCCTTTTTTTTATTCATATGCCCTCTCCCTTTCAAATCTACGTCATCTCTGATGCTCTGTGCACCAGTGTTAGGACGGGACGATAATCTATCCCATCCAGTGAACTGCAGCTCACATGAAACTGCAGCAATTTGCAAACAAAAAGAATCAAACGATCCAATCAGCTTGCAGTAGACCAAATCAAATCCCTCTATTAAGTTTAGTTTAACCTGCCTATACTTAACATAAACTCATTTCATTTCTGTTTCATGCTGAATTAAGGAGACATGTGCAAAAACCATATGAAACAAATTAAAAATACCTTCTCTTGTCCCACCAAACAGCCTCAAACCCACGCGTCTGCAATGCAGCCATGATGACATTCACATCATAGTTGCCATTTCCCAGCATGTTTTTCTTCTGGGGCGTTACCAAAGTGCTAGGGGAGAGCCTGAAAAAGAAAGAGGAAGCAGAAGTGTTCCCAAAAAAACTCCAAAATGAGATCACCTCAGTAACAATACACAATCTTAGCACTGACCTCTGGTAGATGTCCTGAAGTGCATCACGGCTGAAGGCCGCTCCGTCCTGGAAGACATTGTTTAGGGCGTGCAGAGCGCACAGCTCCCGATGCTGCTTTTCATGATAAATGGTGGGAGGTTGTGACGAGGTGGGGGGCGTTCCATCATTCGGCCTATCCTCCAGCTCGGACCCGCGTCCAGCGACGGCTTCTCCTTTCTGCTTGCTCACCTTCCATGGCATACAGCCCAGCTCCTGGAACCCCCCAACCCCCCTCCCCTTACCAGAACATGGAGTGCTCCCCATTCCTGCTGCTATGTCACCACTATCATCTCTACAGCAACCTCTCAGCTGCTTGGGATGAGTGGCAAGGGGAGGGGAGGTAGCTACTGGAGTGAAAGGTGAGCCAACGCACCTCGCAGTGAATCGGTGAAAAGAACAAAAAACCAACACAAGCAGAAACCGATGAATCTTCTCAGAAGCAGACTTGATTGTGTCCTCTTTCTGTGCTCTTCATGTTGTTATTGCAAAAAAAGACTTGCCAAGCACCATACTAACCACTAGGGCAAAGCAGTTCTTTCCATTTTGTCCGACATCAGGGTGGAAAAGACTTACAGCATGACTTGTACAGCTGACTGGGACTAAATGGGTCAGCAGTGCAGGACCCTGGCAACTGCAGTAGACCACCGTGAGAACCGCAGAGACAACCTTGGCTTTAGAGTCGAAAACAAACAAAACAAGAGGCTTATTATAATCAGATAATTATAACAAAACAGCAAATGCTTCGATCATGCACATTAATTAGCGTTTAACCGAGTGACAAGTCTAAACAAGAACCCTTTTGACACCTATAAGGCAAATGTGCAGTTGTGCCCAGGATGACTGCATTGGGAACGGCTGTACAAAACTTCCTGCCAGCTGACTGGATGACTTATTCACGGACTGAAATGATATTTAACACTTCGTACACAAGTTTAATAAGATAACATAAGGCACGCCGTATTTTTTGTTTGGGCTGATGAACTACAGCGTTCAGACCAATTTGACACTCTAGCTATGTGCTACTCGTTTGATAGCAACGGACAAAATTACATATTTTAAATCGTCAGCGTACTGCTTCCTAGCACTTACCTCTGTCTGTTTACGGTATGTTATAGGCTGGGCTGCTTTCGTTCCTCTAACTTGGCGTTTTCGCGTCCACTCCTTGAGTTGTTTATTCCTTTGTCTCTTGTACTTTTTCCTTGCAGCTCTCTGGCTCAACGTGAGCATGCGCAAAACGTCATTGGCTTTCCGCTGGCTTGCGTCACGGGCAGGTTGCATCCCATGGGACAGTCAAACACGTCTCGGTTGCCCACATGCCCCACATTAGGAAATTAATAAGTGACTTCCCATTTTTTTTTATTTCCAAACTTTTTTTTTTTTAGCCAGATACCTTTTTCGGTTTGTGTAGGGTCTGTTCTGAGTTGTATAAACAGCTCTCTAGCTCAGTGCTTTATTGGTTTAGCAGAAAATAAAATCCAGACATCTACATTTAGATCTGTGTAATTTCAAACATCTGTGGCAAATGAGTAGTCATCCTTCTGTTTGTTTTCGTTTTTTGCTAATGAGAATACAAATGACAATGCCTGATTACTTCATTCCAGGTGTTATGGAAACCCACAACCCAACTGTTTATTATTTGTAGTATCAGATATTTCCTCTTGCCAAGGGTGGAGACAGAATCTGTACTTTCTTCCCACTCTTTTACACCGATTATGAAGTAAAATATTAGTTGCTCAACCCAAACGTTTACTAAACATAGAAGCAGAAATGGACTTGTAGAATTACATTAATGAAAGCAGTTTAATTTATCAGGCAAAAATTCTGTAAAATCTGCATTACCTCCAAAGTATAAATGGACAACATTAAGAAAAGTGTACATACTAATTAAAATTAAACCAAAGTTTTTGAGATGTATTAAAATATGCCAGTGCAGAGTCGGTAGCAATAGCAAGCAAATGAGATTAAATAAGGTAATTAAATGCTACTGTCAAAACAACAAATTTCAAGCTTTTGTTACATCCATTATGACAACAGTCACAATGCTGAACGGAGTTTTGTTGTAAACAGGAAATTTATTTAGAATGTGCAGAAAAATACAAATCTTTCTGAATTTATTTTATGAACAAGTACATAATCAAGGTGTCAAGGTTGACAAATATGGCCATAAGGACTTTTATTTGGAGAGGTGCATGGTCAGGGCATCTATAAGCTCCTGTTTCTTGGTTCCTGTTGTACGTATTCTAAACTGCTTGCATGCATCTTTTAGCACAGGCACTGTCAGTTTTCCCAAGGTTCCCTTTGCCACATGGTTCTTCAGCTCTTCCTCCGACATCTCAACTTTTGGCTTCTTTTCAGCACCCCCACCAGATTCAGCTGGGCAAAAAGAAAGTAACAGCTCAACAAATCAACATTACGTTCCCGGCAGCTTTTCTGAATATAGTGGTACTGTAACTAAAACAGGACAGCCAATCTATAGAAGTTGGAAGTAATTTCCAGTGCATACTGAACCATGCTTTAATCACCTTCATGTGGAACCTCTCAGAGACACTAGATGACTAGATCATGGGCTGCTTGTGCACACTTTGCCACACTTTATTTTGAAACACACAGTGGCTAGCTGGCAACTCTCACCATTTTATTTCCTTGCCAACACCGATTTATTAATGTTGGATCATGGCTGAGATTCTGAGGTTTTATGGTGCCACTTGTTTGCGCAGTTAATGTATTTAAAAGTGTTTTTTAACTATAGAAAATTACAGCCCATTACATTAATGCAAGACCATCTGAAATCTCACCGGTTTTGCGTTTAGCTGCAGGCTTCCCTTCTGGATTATAATCAGGAGGATAGACTAAATCTTTGAACTCCTGAGCCAGTGGACCAAGACGAGCATCCATCATTTGTACCTTGGGCACTGAGGAAACACAGAGTGTGTCAGACAGCAATCAAATTAAAAATAGAACAAATAAAAAACCTTTCAGATCCCAAGAAATACATGTAAAATCCTCAATGGGCTCGGGTTCAAGCATATTCAGAGCCAAAGCCTCCAGGTTCCTGTAGTGCTGTTGTAGCACTGGGTTTTCAAATGCATCACTCCTATGAAAAATAAGATTAAAAATACAAATCAACCACAACTACATGAGCGAAGAATGCACTGGGCACAACTTCTAGAAAACCACACACTTGTATTTAAAGCGGAGCTTGTGCACAATCTCTTTCATCTTGTCCACCTGCTCATCAGAGGCTGTGGGACCCACGTGAGCATCCACAGTGCGTATGTCATCAGCAAAGGGAAGAAATATCACATGGAAGCCTAAAATATAGGATCCCATAATTTATTATTACTCTTTGATAGGTATAAAAAGATCAATTATCCATACAGTGAATAGTAACGCTCAGTGTAAACGAAAATTGTTCAGCTTTGATTGCAGTTACCTGGAGGTGTCGCCTGGGTTTGACTCTGATCCAGTTCTTCTCTCTGGGGAACCAGTGCCACAAACCGAGGTGGAGTGTTACGACGAGGAATATATCTGCACAATGCAAATACATTTTTTTCACTGCACTTCAAAAGCAGAGCTGTAAACATACAGGAGCTTCCTAGACGGAAAAAAATAAAGAAATACATGTCAGCTTTCCAAACTGAGACAAAAATCAGTAAAACTGTATTGAACTGAAAAAGGTGCTTGGGCTCAAGACATCAGCAAACAAAGACCTGCCTGATATCTGCTCTTCCTCAGGGTACATGAAGAGTGCAGGCCGTATATGATGGTGCGGTTTGAGACGGTCCATGGGCTTAAACCCCATTAAAATCAAACCTGGCTCATCAAACTTCTTAATCTCATCCACCTCATCCTTTTCCATCACAATCTGTTTCTTCCCATAAAACTTCATAACAAGTAGTAAATTTTGTATGATGAGAAAATATGGTAACATTTAGATAAAACAGAAGCAAAGAGCAAATTACAGTGTAGCTGTGTGATAGTATTACTGATTACCTGTGCCCTCTTCATATCATTTGGCAAAAGTATCCCCCCATTATGGGCATGGAAGTAACGTGTTTTAGTGCGCACTGGTTCGTTAGTATCTCTGTGAAGCTTGACAGCAGAAGGTTTGACGGCAGTCCTGGCCAACACATACACGCCGACTGCCAGATTGACACCTTCTCCGAGAGAGAATGTTAACCTTTAAGATAATGAACAAGTATGGAAATTTCTTACAATTGCATTCTAAGCTATTTTAGATCCAGAAACTATATTTTTGCATATGATCAAGTAAAATTAAACTTTGCATAAATATTGCAAAAAAAAAAAGTAATAGGGATGCACTGATGTACTGGCCAATAAAAACATCTGCACCAGATGATCTATTGTTAAAAAACAGGCAAAAATCAGCACTGATTGTACCCTGTAAACCAAAAGGGTTAGAAAAATGTACAACCTGTGTGTAAAAAAATCTCTCAATCAGTGTTACAACAAGACCTCAATAAATAACTTAACATTGCATTTAGCTCAGGAACTTTAAACAAGTGTTTCTAGTTGGTTCTTTAGATGAAAATAAGCTTTTTTATTATAAATGTCATGATGACAAGCATCCAGCATCAGCTTGATTTGACATGGGAAGTGCATTTACCTGCATTGAGATCTTTTCTTTAACTCTTTAGCCCTGACTCTCTTCTGCAAGTCCTCTAGCTTCCTGGATGGCTCAATCTGGAGACCAAGCTCGCTTTCATCTTCTGGAGGGCTTACAATGTCACAGAAGAATTTGGAAACATTAAAACCTCCTGGCTTTGTAAGGTGCATCAAGTCTATGACCACACCTGAGTAACAACAGAACATAGGTTATAAATTGCCCATCAGTAATACTTTTATTTTCCCGTTGTACTCAGCCTACCTGTCTCTTTAAGATCAGCAGCCTTTGTACGAGCCTGTCTGTCTTTAGCAACATCTCCTCCGTGAGGGTTATCCCTGCAAGTGAAGATCATCAGGCGCTTGTGTGACAGTCGCAATTTGATGTCACTGTAAAGGTTGGAGCAGCACCACAGAGCCTCTCCGAGGGATGTTTCCCCACTGCCCAAGGTGTTTTCAGCAAATTGTGCTGCTTTCTCACCCAACAGTTTATCAATATCAATTACACGTTGAGACCCTGAAATGGAAATCAGTACACAATTTAAAATTCACCATCATATATGCAATCTGAAAAGCGCAAAGCCTTAGTTACCCACCAGGGGAATCCAAGTCGTGGTAGACATAAACATGCTTGAAGGAATTTCTTGGATTCTTGCTCTGCTCAGTCCCATAGAACACCAAAGCGACCAGGTCTTTGTCACTGCTTATGATCTTACTTGTGTACACACTACGGACACACTAGATAGAACAGACAATAATATCTATTAAAGCACTGAAGAAAAAACAAGAATATTTGATGAAAATGAATGAATACAATGGTAAAGTTTGACTCACCTCCAAAGTCATGTTAAAATTTGATGGCTCTCCATCCTCACCCTTGACGAACATCTCTTTGGATGCATCGACCAAAAACACCAGACTGTCGCGACCACTGATTTTGTAATCCCCTAAAGTAATTAAAATGTTCTTGCATCTTAATTTCATACAAGTAAGTTAAGTTTACTGAAGTGCAAAGTGTGAAACTTATATCAAACAGGACAATTAATGCAGTTAGCTTTGCTAACCTCCAGAATCCTCTTCTTCCTCCTCAACCCCATCGTCTTCGTTTTGATAATACTCTCTCCACTCCGCCATTACTCTTCGCTTTCTCTAAGAACCGTTTCAGGGTTGCTTTCAATTAAAGTTGAGGGATGTTTAATGTTCTTACATTTAGGAATAGACACTTTTGGCTTTTTAGCAATAGAACTTTGTATCCTTTTACAACCGCGCATGCATGCATCCAGTCAATGCGCCACAATTTGAGTGACAGCTTCAATAGCCAATCAGAGACGACTATTGAAAGCCAATAACCAATGGCGAAATAAGAGCGTAGTGACAGGTTAATGCATGCACGAGGAAGTAAACAAATGTTCCTGTGACCCGCGTAGCATTAAAGTTTAACATATTACTTTTTATTTACATTTGTAAAAAAAAAAAATACCAGTAAAAATAGGAGGTTAGACATTTTTATGACCTTCTTGATGAAATCTTTCATTTTACTCAGTTCTTTTCTTTGAATAGATTGACTCGGTTTCCAATAGATATCTACACTATTTGTCCACGAGTCGAATGGTTCACAGCGATTCTCAAGTGAACCGACCAAATTAAAAGCTATTCAAAATATTATAATAAATATCAGTATAGGTCCATATGTGATTGTACTAAATATTTGAGGCAAAATTTTTGTGAAATGTCGGGATGTCAGGGGCCACGTAATTGTAAAAAAAAGAGTAGCTAAGTCGGAGTTTTGAACTGGCTTATTAAAACGAACTGTTGAATCAAATGAACCGAATCTCGAACATGACTTGCTACTAGATTCTGGGGTGAGCATAACGCCACCATGTTTGTTCTTATAAAATTCGCCATCTAGCGGTTTGGAGGATAATACAGCTGTTTGACAGATGTATCTGTGCTGCCATTGGTCGGGTCCCCAGTGAATAAGCACATTTGTCATAACCGGTATCAAAATATCCCCGTGTCACCGTGAAGAGGCGGACGTGAACGCTGCGCTGGATTTGTCAACAACCCGTGGTTGATTATCATACCAAAATAATTTAAAACGACAACGAATGCGTTCCTTGTGTGAATGTTTAATACGAAAACACAGAAGTCTGTTTTTTCGAGTTTAATCCGAGCCAGAAACCCAAGCTACGTTTCAGTTTGCTAGCTGTAACGTCAGATTCGCGTTTTTTGTTAGTAAACACACGTTCGTCTAAGCATAGCGATGGCTGATGGAAGTTCTTTCAACGTGAAGTTGTACATTTATGACCTGTCAAAAGGACTGGCCCGTCAGCTGAGTCCCATGATGTTAGGTGAGTTCTGCAGCTACCCGGCTAAAGTTTGTCAAGGCAGTTGGTAATGATTCTAGAATAGAATATATGTTTGAGTGTTGTTCACATTGTTTTTGTTTATTTGCCAAAAAGCCAAAGTGAAATAAGATATCTTACACATTCTGGAGAAAAATGTACCTTTGGAAGTATGTGAGGAAATAACTGATTGCAAATATCTACATTGACAGGAAAGCAAGTCGAGGGAATATGGTGAGTACGTTTTTTTTGTACTTATTTGGAAACTCTCAGGAAACATAATTTAATATACAGAGGAGCCCAAAGGTTTGAAACCACTAGTGAAAATGGTTATATTTTGTAAATGCAACAGTTGAATTTAACAGGTCTTTATTTACATGTATTATTCTTGGATTATTTAATGAAGGCACACCTCTATAGTGGTTTATGGGGAAGAGTTTTTCTTTGGAGGAGGAGGCATTATGAGCTGCTTTCCGGTAAGAAGCATTTGTTTTTCAAGATACCTGAAAAATAAAAGGCTTTGTAAGACTGTAACCCATCATAAACTTGAAATGTTGTCCTGTTTTAGGGTGGCACTATTCTAGGTATGCCCAATTCCACAGTGGACCTTGGAAACTCAGAAGTTCCTCAGGACCTTTTTCAGGAATATCTGTCTTCGCTCAGGGAGTCTACTTACAGGTCGGTATATCTTTTTTTGCATTTGAACGGCGTATTGTCTTAGTTCAGTATGCAAAGACTAAGTATGCCATAGGTTTTAAGAAATCTCTCAGAATTTTTAACTAAAGAAATGACCAATCAAATCTTTTTTCCACAGACCTGAAAAATACCACCTCTTCGAACACAACTGTAACACCTTTAGCTCCGAGGTTGCACAGTTTTTAACAGGAACTAAGATTCCCTCATACATTACTGACCTCCCATCTGAAGTGCTCGCTACGTAAGTTTGCCCTTACAGCTTTACAATCAAAGTTGTTGTTGTTGACAATAGTTGTGGTATTAGTTATTCATTTACTTTTCCATAGACCTTTTGGACAAGCACTCCGTCCTTTTCTCGACTCAGTCACCATCACTCCATCAGGGGACAATGGCATGAATGGATATGGCCAGTGGTAGATCTGGCTTTATTTAAAAATACGTTATTACAGCAGTCATAAAGCTTGTGTATCAGACTTGTAATAGTTTACTTCAATTTCACCTATTGTGCCTATAATAATAACATTTATTTAAAAGCAGGTCTTCTGCTCTGTGCCTTTTCTGTTTAGTGATGAGTTTTTCAGTATCTTGAACTTTCCTTCAATGACCTGTGGTGTAAACAAATAGACGTATTGGTCTGTATAGTTGACTTTTCAAGACAGGATTCATAGTTCCACTGGTCCAAACTATCAGTGGCAACAAAATGTTAGCTATAATAACCCCTGTGGATGTTTACAAATGTAAAATGTATTTTGTAAAACTACAAAGTAGCACTCAAATTACTAGGCAACTATTTGCACTAATCTTTGCAAATTTAGCCATTTTTGTTTATTACTTAAATGTACCAAAGCAAATTGTATCAGGACTCCCCTCAACAGTCTGTAGGTGTCTCTGTTCTACCTCAACATGTAACTTCAGATGCTTTAAGAGGAACAGTGGATGAGAATTGAGTTGCTAATTATTAAAAAGAAGCTATGGTGATTAAAACTGATTTGAGCAGTGACATTTAGAGTCCTATATTTATGTGTAAATTAATAAGACCATTTATGCACCTTTAATGTGCTTTCAGATGTCTAACCCAGTCACTCTTTCCATAATCAGTCGCTTTCTTTTACAGTATTTGCGCTTTACAGTATGTGTTGCTAAACCTAAACCTAACCTTTACTCATTTATATCAATTCTAGAATGCCATGAATATATACCGAGGGTTTAAGGGGGTCAATGACATCATAGGAAGCACATTGTCACACAGAGGAAGCTAGTGAATGTTGTATGAAATGTTCAGGTGTCACCAGCAATGAACCCAGTAGGAAAATTGTTGTATTTTTCAATTGTCCAGTTGCCACTGCACATGTATTACTCTGGTTAAGGTAATATAGCAATTTAGTAGGAATGTGGCTTTGGTGACAAAAGAATATTTATAGTCATTTTTTAACTAAGCAGTATATCATTCATATTTTAGTCGTTTGAGGGTAAATGGATTCTCTAAAGGCTATAGGACCAGTGAGAGGATGTCTGTTTTTTAACCTGTTTATAAGAATGTGTGAAAGAGCTGTTACATGACATTTTATATATCATAAAGATTGCTAGTAATAATCTCACAGTAAGATTTATTTTAGTAGGTTCAGGTTATGCTGCCTGGTTTATCTGTGCTACTGTTATTCTATAAGTACTATTTAGAGCTCTTAATTTCCTTCGTCAAATAAACCTCATTCCTGTGTAAATGTGTTAAATAGGTCTAAACAAATAAAGAAATTCTGAAAGTATAAAGATGCTGTGGTTTTGTAGGTTGCATGGTTTTAGTACTGTTATTTTAGCATTTGTAATTTTATTTATATTTATTTTTTGTTTAATATAATTTTTTTTTGTGTGTGCGTTAAGTCTTCAGTACAAGAAGCTATTCTAACTTAAATGAAAAATGTTGCTTTGGCAAAGTGAAATAATTTTGATCATTTATTTATTTATTTCAGTTAATGTCTATTTAAATGAAATATATTTTAAATGGTTTGGTTTTAGTCATAATAGCCCTGTTTAATAGTGTATTTAATGCTTTCTTGTTCACTTAAATTCCCTTTAAAAAGTTTGCATGCAGAAGCACGTACAACTGCAAAATTCTGTACTTTTAAAGTTGCGTCTGAATTGCATCATCATGCTCACATCTTCTATCATCATCTGCATTTCTTTATACATAATGAAAATATGCTGATGACAGGTTAACTAAGGCAGTCTTTAAAAATACAATGAAGATAGCTTTCATTTTAATTGTACACTATATCTGCTTATAATCCAAAAAATATTTGCTTAGCATCTTTCAGCTCCTTAATTTTAAATTTGTGGCTTGTAAATGCACGAAATCAGATACAGACTCTCATTTCTATATCCTTTATGGTTGGCTGTCCACTCACACAATCACTTACACTCACACTGATTCATATAATTTCATGGCTATATACCACTAATTAACCCCAGCCATCATTTCAGGGTGTGATCCTCTCATCCAATATTACTGTCACGAGCAGATAAAAAGATTTTACATCCAATCATGTGCATAATGTACTTACAGTATTATTCAAATTAGAGGGCAATAGGGAGAGAGAGAGTGACACCGTGCTGAAGAGATGAGCAGAGACATTTCAGAACATGCATGTTTTAAATAGCATACAAATATACACAATATATAGCTGCATAAAACGTAATCTGACTGTTGACATCCACGTTTGCAGATCAGGCTGTGCTTTACATCGAAGAAGTAATCTGTTGTGCAAGAATTTTTTTTAGATATATGTAGGTTATGTTAAGCGAAAATTCAGTATAATAGGTAAAGTAATAATATTGATCATAATAATTATTTTATTAATAATTATCCTCCTTTAAAGCTACAAGTGTTGGAATTGTCTAAAGAGCTTTCGTACCATTTTCATTATTCATAACATTTTTGTCTGAATGACGCTAAAGGGGCTGAGAGCTGTGCTAGAGGGATTGCGCTCAGCATTTCCTTTCTAAAACAGAATTTTATTTCCCATAACTGGGAACTCGACATTGTACTTATGCATATGAGGTATCGATCTTAAAGGTATAGTTCACCCCAAAATGAACATTTGCTGAAAATGTATTTACCCTCAGATCATCCATGATGTGGATCAGCTTGAAACAAATTTAGAGAAATGTAGCATTACATCACTTGCATTACATAACTGCAGTGAATGGGTGCCGTCAGAATGAGACTTCAAACAGCTAATGTAAAACAATACAAAAATACACAAATAATCCAGACCAGTTCCATCTCCAGTTCATTAATTACCAAGCTCTGTTTATAAGAAACAAATGACTTGTATATTATTGTGATGTTTTTATCAGCTGCTTGGCATATTCAGATGGCACCCAGTCACTGCAAAGGATTCATTGGTAAGTGATGTAATGCTAAATCTCTCCAAATGTGCAACAAACTCATCTAAATTTTGGGTGGTATGAGGTTGAGTACATTTTCAGCAGATTTTTTGTCTCTGACTTAAATGAAGCTGAGATCAGTTGAGGGTTGGGATAGTTTTAATAAGTCATTGTTATTTGTCCTTTCTTCCCCCAAAGACCACTGCAACAAACCTCCAGGTGATGAATCAGGGAGAGAAACCTTTTCACAGGTTCAGTAAAGACAATGGGGATGGACAAGAACATTGAAAAGTTTATACACATTATTATTCCATTTTTGCAAACTTTTTGCTATTTTTACTAATGCAAAATCATATGTTGCATGGTTCAGAGCAACACACAATGGGTGTTTTTTGAATAAATGTATTAAATGAATCATTCAATGACTCATAACATAAATGACTTATAACAGTTACTTTGAACTAATGCATCTGCCAGTAACAAATGTGATGCTAGATGATATTCAGTACATGCTGTGCAAAGACACACAGCTGCACTTTTAATCTGAAAACATGAGTATAATTGGAGTAATTATTTCAGATTACATTTCGGAAAAGGGAGCAGTTTACGCTTCAGCAAATTTTCCATGAAATGCACTTCTGCTCCCCAAGATGAATGTCCTTCAGATATAAACATGTATCTAGATCTGTACAAATTTACATGTGTGAATATGAGTGATATTAGATTATCACTACCATACAATTAGTTTAGATTTCATCTCAAATTTAGCATTTTTATTTATATTTTATATTATTTTTATTATTATTATTATTATTTGTTTTTTACAAAGGCAATTATTTATTTGTACTGGTTGAGGAAGTAAAAGAACATTTGGGGAATTAGAGAGGATAAAAAATGTTAAAAAAAAAAAAAAAAACGAGAGAGAGAGAGAGAGAGAGAAAGAGAGAAGTTGAAGATCTCACATCACTGAAATGATGAGCCGGTGTAAAGCTGAGTTTCGAGAGATGACGGAATAGACAATTCAATCAAATTCCCTACCACCCCCTGTCTAATGCGCTTAAGATGTACATATTCCAGACTGGGAGATAAAAATGACTCAATATTTTTCTTCAAAAGTTTAAAAACCTTTAAACCTTGGTGCTGCTTTAATCTAGTTCTTAAACCGCAGGGAAAAAAAGAAGAGTCCCCTAGCATAGAAATCCCACGTGTCTTCAATATATTCATTCCACTAGATATTTTAAACATTATCTGCTTTCAGGCCAAGGCTAAAATAAACTTGCTGATGCAAGTGCATCAATTGTGAAACTAATCCTGTAGTTTGCTATAATCATCCTGCTCGTGAACCGATATTAAGAGTTTAGACCCATCAAAGTGTAGATTAAAGGAAAGGAAACCTGAGAAGTTGGAATGAAGGAGTAAAAAGAGCGAGTAAGTCGTATTATTGAAATTCTGAGATGAGTGGCAGGTTTTCTCAATGGATCCAGGTGCTTCTAAACCAATTTACAATAATAAAGAACTCAGCACAGTGGTGTGACTGGCTAAATGCATCTCTTTTCACTTGGTAAAGGTCAAATTTGACAGAGAGTCTACAGAGACCTCAAACAGACCTGACTGTTTATGAGACATTAAAATACACACAATGCACCAGAGGTTTTATAGTTATGAAAGGGCATATGGCTGGTTTAATCATCAAAACTGAACTCTTTCTTTCTTTCTTTCTTTCTTTCTTTCTTTCTTTCTTTCTTTCTTTCTTTCTTTCTTTCTTTCTTTCTTTCTT
>JAUCMT010000021.1:5698562-5743740 GCA_032357475.1 Enteromius thamalakanensis
CCAACCATGGCCCATTATAAGATTTCTAACAGAGTCAGTGAATTATTGATTTTTATCTGTTGGTATTTGATAGAATCCATGATCTCATGTGTCTAAACAAGATGTCCAGGACCTCCAGTTAAAATAAAGACCCAAAATATAGAAGCCAGTCCCATTTGAAATTCCAGTGCCTGTCTGACAACTGAACACGCTGGAGATTGTTTTTGGATGAGTGAGGAGAATTGTTTTTAAACTCTCCTGAACAACATGTGCTGATGTAGGGGCTGTCGGACTGTTTGTAGGGGCTGTTTTAAGTTTTTCTGACCCTGAGACTTTCTGCATTTCTCCAGCTGTTGTCCTTGAAGAGTCTTTAGACACTCAAACTCTACGCCTTGTCCGTGTATTAGAATTATAGAAACACACATCCTCTTCCAGGCAGTTTTTATCTATCAAAAAATGAGTCTGCTCACATTCACCTAAAAGCAATTAAAAGAATCTTTCTTCTGTTACGGCCACACGTCAACGAAGTAACTTATTTGCATACAATTGCCACATGGATTACATCATGTCAAGAAGACGCTGCACCCTGTGCTGTCATTCAGTTATGGCAATGGGCGTTTCATTTTCTGACACAATCTCTAGCAGTAGACCAATCATAAAGAACTGCACAATCTGACCAATCACAGCAGTGAGGGCTCACGGAAAGGAGGGGTTTAGACAGACTGATTCTTCGAACTGCTTCACACGAGTCGTTTACGAATTATTTAGAAATGGGGTAAAATAAATCTGCTTTTGGAAAAAACTAAAGTGTATTTTTTTGATCTTGCGTACTTGTAAACCTGTTTTAAGGGACTCATAAAGCAATATTAGCAACCTTTAAAATGGCATAATAGGGGCACTTTAAACTCGTTGGCCTCACACACAGCACCACTGAGCCTTTTCTTGTCATTATGATAATCTGGGCTCTTGCGCTCTCTATTGGTCACCGATGATACCGCAGAGTGCAATGTTAGTAGAAAAATATCACGATCAAAGTATAAATATTAAGCACTAAACATATACTTTAGGCAAGCCATTTTCCTTGAATGGCTAATTCCCTGTCAACACCATTTAATAGCATGGAGAAAAACATACTATAAAAGTCAAAAAGACAAAATATCCTTTTAACACTAAATCAGTTTTACTAGTATCAATCTCCAGCCTTTTATTTCCTAACAGAAATCTCAGTCTTTCAAACAGTAGTATTTTTACTGATTTTTAACTAAATAAGAAATTGAATAGATATTTCAAAAAATTATCGCACATCTCATGAAATGTACAGTACATAATTTTTTTTATTAATATTAAATTTTAAGTAATATAAAATATGAATTTATTAAATTATAATATTAATATAAAATATTTAATGGCATGCATTTAAAGTTGCTTTACTTAAATAAATAAATAAATATATATTTTTTTTCACTACATAAAACCCTATTTGCTACCCAAAGAATGTCCAATAGGGGCAAACATTAATGAATTAGGCAATTTTGAAGACAACTAAATACTTTATTTTAAAATGATCCAGATTAGCCTCCACAGGAGCAGGGCAATAAAATATTACATTTGTTTCAATAGCAGAACAATACATGACTAGCGTGTGTGAATGAATTGTGTATAATGTGAGCACAGGTGCAACAAAAAAACACACTCCACACTGCATTTTTTTTTTCTTTTATTTTTTTTTTCTTTTTTAAAAAACAAGAAGTTCCAAATATTCTGAAACCTGAACCCCAGCACTGACCTCCACCAGCGAATCGCTTTAATCAGAGGGAAAGGAACAAAGTTTTAATCAATACATGATCCTAAAGTACAGCAATGCATAGAGATCTGGTGAACGTCACCAAAGCTGGTTCCCTGCAGAGCCCATTACACTGGGTCGTGTAGACCAGAGCACCAGTCGGGTCGGCTTAAGTGCAATGTTGGAAGAACTAGCCAAAAGCGAGGATGACTTTTATATCTCATATTTTACCTCTATTTAGTTTGGTGATTGAAGAAAAGCGTGGAGCAGAAACAGCCTCATATCATGTTTCTGAGGTCATAGCTTTATTAAAATGGGTAGAAATAACACTATATGGCGCCCAAAGACTGGTTTGCTTAAAGTAAAAATTGATCCTAAACACTAGCATAGACAACTTGTCTAAAAGATAGAGCAAACTATGAATTCTTTAGTTGAGTTGACGATGATGTGAGAAGTTGGTGGCGGGGTCCAGATTGATCTCTGTTGGCAAAGGCAGTTACGCCATGTGATGAAAGCATTTGGGTATAATGAAGCAAATGTAAGCTTTAAATTCAGTGCTTAAGAGAACCTATCAGACGCAGGCATTGGAATATGAAGAAAAATCGAAGCTTTTCAGCATAAGAAACAGCATGTGCGTCTGGAGTGTTTTGTGTACAGCCTATACACAGTAAGGTTGAAGGTGCTAAATTGTGTGCTGTCAAGCAATTAAGACCAAAAGCTACAAACATGAGTCCCAGTGGAGCTGCAGATCTGAACTGTCCAAAAAGTCTGCGGAAAATACACTGGGTGGGGTGTGTGAGTTCAGAGGGGCAAGAACCATACCCCCACTGTTAGAATTACTGCCCCCTGCAACCACGGGGATGTCCAGCCAATCCATGCCATCCAAGGTGGGGTCTTCAAAGTCCAGGCTGGCGGGGTGGGGTGAGAAGCTCAAGTCGCTGGTGTCCATTGGAGATGGGGGGTGGTCCAGAATACTGGAAGTGCTCAGCATTTGATTGTGGAGGTCATCGATTAATGTCAACGGGCCGCCTGGCTCCACGCCGAGAAGAGGAGCACCGGTGGTGCTCTCCAGGAAGTCCTCCAGGCGACCGGTTCCAGAGCAAGGCCTGCCCTGGGTGTCCGGGAGTTGCTGGGAAGGGGCAGGGATGGGGTCGGGGTGATGTGTGGGTGGTGAGAGGTGGAGCGGAGAAGAAGGTGGAGATGGAGTAGGTGGGCTGGAGTGAAGATCTGACAGAGAGGGGTCTTGACTGGCTTTAAATCCAGATGAAATTTCTGAGAAAGAAGAGAGATTTATTATTACTTAACATCTGAACACACTAACTTTCAAAAACTTTTTTTGAAGTATAATTCTTTTAAATATTATAAATGTCTTTACTGACATTTTTGATCAATTTCAAGCATGGATGCGGAATAAAATGATTTTTTTTACCTCCACTCTTCATCAGGATTTCAAACAGATCATCTATTTGCTGGTTGTTTGAGATATTATCCTGTAAACAGACGATACAATCAACAATACAGTAAGAAAAAAAACTGTTTAAACAGAAAAAGAAGGTGAAAGAGCAAGCAAAAAGAAGAAAGAAAGAATGATTAAATGGCATACTTTGAAACGCTGAGGAGGGTGAGGGTTCGGCTTTGGGGAGGAAGGGGTAAATAAAGTGTGTCGATCAAAAGTTGGGCAAATGTCCTCCTAGAATTGATTGAGATGATGGGTAGAGGAAGATGAAAAAAGAAATGCTAGCTTTAGCTTAAAGCAAAGCAAGGAGGAGTAAAAGACAAAAAGGAAAAATGGGTAATAACATTATTAATGTATGTGCAATACCTTAAATGAAGGAGGTGAGGAGGGTTTGCTCAGTGGGTTGGATTCCTCACAGAAGAAGGGCTCAAAGCTGGGTGGAGCAGACACTGGCTGGCTAGACTGTTTAACACTGGTGGTTTCCAAGTGGAGGTCTACTTTCTGAATCTGAAAATGGGAGATTTTAATAGTCAGATGTGACTATCTGCAGCCCAGTCCCTTATATTCCAGTAATTACTGTAACTATAATACATATACACGGTTTTGTTAGTGCTCAATACAATCCAACAAACAAATGTTCCCATGTATTTGTATATCGTTTATTTGTATTGTTATATTTGTTTTATTTGCACATACTAAACCATGATCTTGCTAAACGCATCTAATTCAAATTCAGTAATGTTCACTCTATGTTGGTTTCCCCCTTCAAACTAACAAATTTTGTCTTATAAGTTAAAAACAGCATATGCTTATTGTCTTTTTGTCATACACCATTCACACACATATGCTGTACATCTTAGCATTTCATGTACTTTTAAAGACTTCACAATTCAAATCTTGAATCTTGAGTTCCTGATATCATGCTATTTTTCATAACGGTAACAAGTATGAATAAAGCACATCCAAATGTTATTCACGTACTTTAGTGATGGGCTCTTTGACAGTCTGTGATTGGTTGGCAGAAGTAGCCATATCAGTAGATGACTGGCTAGGGAGCTTGGAAGGGGTCGACTGCAATCTCTGAAATACAACAAACCAACATTTATGACTCATGTTAATATATAAAGAAAACATTACATTATTTGTAAGACAAAATCTTTCCTAAGCACCAAATCAGCATATCATATCAGTATTACAGTTTTCCACAAACCATAAACAAATGTGCAGACTCCAAACATAAACAGTAATATATACACACACACACACATATATATATATATATAAACGGTTGTTTTGTTACCTGTAGAGTGATCCGTCCATTGGATTTGCTCTGAGGTGACTTTCCAGTAAGGCTTTCAATACTATTACTGGTGAGTGCAATCAGATATCGGTTGCCATTGCTGTCAGTGACCAACGTGGGTGTTGGATGAGCTTTCAGGAGATCCAGTGGGAAAGACGTAGTAATCTGAGCGCTAGACTGCTGGTTGACAAACACCTGTGAAACCTATAAAAAAAAAAAAAAAGTAAAACAGAGGCAAGAATGGCATTAAACAAACAAAAAAAACATGCAATACCATCCAAATAAATATCTAAGCTATTTGATAAGAGTTGCTGACCTGTGGTGTCTGTAACTGCTGAGGCGGCTGATTTTGAGGCTTCTGCTGCTTCTTCTGATTGTTTTGTAGCTGTTTTTGCTGCCTCTGCTGGATGATGAGCTGCTGCAACTTTTGATGCTGCTGTTGCTGCAGTAACTGTGTCTTCTTTTGCTGTTGCAACTGAGTTTTCTGCTGCTGTAACAGAGTCTTCTGTTGTTGCTGCTGTTGTAGTAACTGTACCCTCTGCTGCTGCTGTAGCAACTGCGACTTCTGCTGCTGCAACAACACCACCTGTGTTTTTCCTTGCTCCTGCTGCACTTTTGCTGGGTCCGTTTGCTGCGGTTGTTTTTGCGGTTGCAGCAACTGTGTCTTCTGTTGCTGTACATTTGGTAGATCCACCAGCATCTGCTGCTGCATCTGCAGCCGCTGAATCTGCTGCAGTTTGAGCAGAGTCTGCTGCGAACACTGCGTCTGGATCTTCTTCTGGGGCTGCACTTGCTTCTGCGGGTCCTCTGTTGTGTCCATTTCATCCTTAATCTCTTCCTTTACCTTCACTTCCACTCCGTTGGACAGTAACAGCATTTCAGAGTTACTAGTGTTGTCTGTAACTTCTGTGGCTGCTCCACGCTTACCTTGCTCCAGCTGCGAGCGCAGGGTCTCCACCAGTCTCTGCTTCTGTCTAAGCATGCGTGTCAACTCCTCGATCTGCTTGTCCTTCTCTTGAAGCATTTGGTCTTTGTCTAGAGGAGAGACAGCAGACCCTGATGTTGCCAAGGGACTTGGATTATGAGGATGTGTGGATAACAGTGAACCCGGGTGAGAAAGGCTGCAGGAGGATGGCATCTGCCCATGAGACTCCTCCTTAACTGGGGATGGGTGGTCTGGAGAGGGGTGCAGGCTGAGCTGGGTGAGAGGTGAGGTAACCTGATAATGGAAAAACATGGAAAGTTTTTAAAACAAAGTAAACCAGGCCAATATATTGTGCACCCCTAATTTTCTTTTAACCATTTCTGCTCTGAATCTTCAAACCACAGACCTACCATTTCTCCAAACACATCCCCATTGCAGCTGGTCTCATCAGGACTCAATGCAGCCAGAGAGCGGTCAGAAGGGGTAGGTGATGCAGGAGGAGAGGAGCTAGTGCTGCTGAAGCGCATGATTTGAGGTGGCGTTGTACTGTGGACCCTTGTTGTAGCCACTACGGGAAAAGCTGACATTGAAACAACTGTATCTTTCGGGGCTTGAAGTGGGGAGGCACCAGACGACTGTACTGACACCTGTGGTAAATGAGCAGGGACTGTTTTCATAGTTGCAGCGCCTGTGGCTGATGAACCACTGTTCTGCTCCTGGTAGTTCTTCAGTCGTTCGATGAGATCGTTCTTGGTGCCCGATACTGTCAGCCCCCTCAATTTGAGCTCATGTTTAAGTTCAGCAACCTGGAAGAGAGAGTGATATAGTTTTCTTCAAAAGCTGTAACAGTGTGATTCATTTCAAAGCTGGTTGGCTTGGTTCACGGCTTTAACATAAAATAAAACGCCCAAACATACTGGAACCAAAATCAAATAAATTACTGGTCAGTGTTATTGCTTTAATTTAAAGATGCAGTCTGTAATGTATGCTTGTATGTTCACAATTAATATAATAAATGAGTACATCATCGATTTATTTTCCAAATCTTATATTTGGCTTGTCCTGAATCACTATGGTACATCTGTAATAAGTTTTTATATTTGAGACTGAGTAGCCCAGTACCTGCATGATTCTTCATAGACATAAACAGAGAGAAGTAGATCTGGCTACAACGTTCTTCCGCAATACGCATGGTTCTATTTATTAACCGCTAGAGCTCCAAGTTATGGACTGCAGCTTTATGTAAAAGAACTGTTTTGAATTTTAAAACCTACTTTGAATTCATCCAGGTTTGCAGGCAAAGTGCTGGGCTTAGCTCCTCCCACTGTAGGCTGGCTCTGACGATTGGGTCCATTTTGATTGGAGGAGACTGTAGAGCATGTGGAAATAGTCTGGGAAGGTGAGGGGCCTGGATTTGTGGATGGTTGCTGGTTTTCAGCAGGAAGTCTGGATTTGAACAGAATTATTTTTTGATTTATTAATCAGTATGCTGTTTCTACACATAATTCTTCTACAAAACTCGGTTTATGTAACCTGCATTTTATTCTGCCATATTTTATTTTATTTTGTATAGTTTTGGTCTATTTTGTTAACCTAATTATTCAAGAATATATAGGTAGTTGCATGTCTTGTATATTGCATATATATATATATATATTTAAATTGGAATTTTCTGTAACAAAGGCAACAGATAATTTACCCAGATTTGGGTCACAACCCACACCAGCTGAGAACCACTGCTCTAGCAGACATATTATTATTTGATAAATATATAATTCAGGAATGTTTATTGATTCTAATCAGCATATTAGTATGATTTCTGAATGATCATGTGACACTGAAGGCTGATTTAAGGACTACTGAAATTCAGCTTTGCATCACTGGAATAAATTACATTTTAATTCTTTTAAACAAAAGAAAATAACTTTTATTAAATGGTAATAAAAGTTTTTAATATTACCATTTTTATGTTTTACCTCATCATGTAAATAGATTTTACCAACCCCATTCAAAAACATAAACATATACACAATTTGAACACAATTACACACAATAAGGTGAGTGGTTGTACTCACTTTGGAGGTGCGGGTAAAATAGTATGGTAGTTGTAGTGCTGCTGTTGCTGGTTGATGATCTGAAGCTGAAGAAAAAGCTGCTGCTGGTGGAGGATTTTAGCGTACGAGGAGTCCAGTTGAGGAGGAGGCTCCCGGTCATTCTTCTGGTCAGGCGGGATATACTGGTGGTATTTAAGTTTCTTCACTTTGGGCTTGTTATCTTTGGGTTTCTTGGATCGGTGAGATGTCCGATCTGTGCTGGACTTGGACTGCTGCTTATGGTGACGGCAAAAGCAAATAAATATAAGAAAAATGAGTGATGAAATCACATGTTGATTGGTTTAGACAAAAAAAATGAAGGTTTGATGGCTGTCACTTTACCTTTGCATGTCCAGTCGGTGGACGTGAAGAGTTTATCACGTTAGTTTCACTGGTTAGATTCCGTGGTGGAGAGGAGTCAGACGCAATAAGAAGAGGGGGTGGGGCCTGACTGAGGAACTACAACAAATTCACTGATTAAATACAGTATGTGGTCTTAAATGTCCTCTCTGTTCTTAATGCATATGTTGCGTTGTGGCTTATAATAATGAGGCCATTTAAAATAAAAACCAATTTGAAGTGACAGTTTGCAAAAAGCAGCTTGGAGATTCTGCTAAATGTATATTTTCGTGTACTAGTAAAGAAAGAAATCACACGTTTAAAAATAAGTTTAAAACAACATATTAAGATAGTGGGTGTGTCTGGATGAACGGTCTCTTTAAGAGTAGAGCAATGCTGCCCTCTAGCTTACTTAAAACACAAAATAATTATTTCATTTATCTCATATTGAGTAACTAAAACAGCAATATACCTGATTGGTTGAGAGGTCTCCATTCAGTTTCATCATATCAGAAGGAGAGTGTTGAGGGGCAAGTCCCAATGGAGAGTCCTGGCTGCAAGGGGGATCTGGTGACAAGGCATCACTACTATCCTCGTCCAATGAGGAGCTCTCACCCTTCGGAGACTCTGTACCTGAAAATACAAGTACGAAATTTGTTGTTTGATCACCCAAAAATGAAAATGTTGTCATTGATTACTCACTGCAGGGTCGTTTCAAATCTATAAGATTAATAAATTTTTTTTTATGAAATCTGTGATGTTTCTGTGTCTCCACTGAAAGCCCAAAAAGGCCATTAAGTCTTCTGAAAATTTGGTTGTTAAATGATGACAGGATTTTCATTTTTTTCCCTTCACTGTAGTTTACTGAACGGAGCTATGCAATTAAAATGACAGAAACTTTACTGACAATAAATGTAGGTAAAGCTTCCTCTTTTTGTCAACTTTGCAAATATTAGATCTGCACTGTTGTTATTTGTAGAGAAAATGCTTATTGTGTTCAAACGCTAACACTGACAAAGCTGACATTGCGTTTAAATAAATGCTGTTTTTGACAGTGGTTACAGACTAACCAATGAGCGCGTGCACAGGGAGGATGTTCTTGTGGACGAGCTCGATGGGACCGGGCCGGTGGGAGATCTTATCATTGAGATCATCTGCCAGTCGGGCTCTCTTCAGCTTCAGCTGCTTGGCCTGCAGTGAGGGCTCGGCTGAGGTCTCTGTGGGTGAAACAAACATGATTATTAACAACTGCATCACTTCCTTTGATGTAAATGTCATCTAAATTCCCCTGTAAGAGTGTACTGACTCAATTAGCAATTTTGCATGCTAACTACCATTTTCTGCTGTAACAGAAATGGAAAATATACAAAGGTTATAGAAAATTATAAACAGCCCCTTCCCTCGAGAACAGGAACAGGTCAGAGTAAATGTTATTTGCTATAGGCCCTTTCACTGTAAAAAAAAAAGCCTATTGCAAAAGACGGAAACATACTGTGATCATTTAACATAACTCCATTTTCATATTTTGAAAAGAATGACGTGACACTCACCTTCGAGGATGTGCATCCTGACTAGCTCTGACCTCTCTGGCCGACTCCTGATCTTCCTCTTCAGGTAATCCTCAGTCTGCACCAGTAAATAAGAAAACAAGTGTCAATCTATGATGACAAGAATGTGATTTTTTTTTTCTTCAGAAGTAAAGAGATAAGGTCACTCACGCGTGCTCTCTCCAGACTTCTCCTCTGTTCGTGAAAGGCAGCCGGACTCTTCAGTGCTGTGTATAAAACAGAGACAGTCTTATGTTCAGTCACAGGGATGTGCATTTTGGTTATTGTGACTGACAGGTACTCAACAGATTAATTAAGCGAGCATTCAAGTTCGGGAGCAGGAGAACCCCTAAATGCTTCCTGTGTAAACTAACCACTGTGTCCCAATGCATATTGTGCTTTCACTCAATCACTGCCATGACTTCTACGTTTTCAAATAGTCATGTATCTGTGCCCACCTGTTTCCTTTAATGAACCATACTTGATATTGAGGAACTTTGTAAGAAGAATGAAAAACTCATCATTAAAGGTCATACTAAAAGGTCGTATGTAAAAAAAACAGAAGATCCTCTTATATCAGATTGGCTCAAATCACCTGCTGAAAGAACAAAGGGAGTTCAGTTTAAGAAGAGCAGGTGCGTATGTGCTCCTGCTTGAAATTGCGCATGGGAAATCCAAATCAATGTATTTTAAGAGTTAATAGTTGTTGTTTTTTTGCTGTATACCAAACAAGTATATTCCTAATAAACTGTACTTGTGCAGTGTAGGTACAGTATATATTTACTACCAACAGCAGACATTATTTCTCTAAAAGAGAGCTGAAACAAAACACAAGGACGGTAAACTGCACATGTGATTGTGCAGCAATATGAAAGGGATAACAGAGCAAGACTGTGATGTAACAGCCATGATTGGGTAACTAACTTAAAATTTCTGAAACCACAAGTTAGGGTCAGCAATGATCCGCCTAGTCTCTGCAGCAGAGGCTCACAAAAATAGACCAAAAGTACTGTACAAAGTTTGGTTTTATCAGCATATTAGAACAATTTCTAAAGGAACGCTGAAGTTTATATTAAAATATAAAGCAGCAATTTTAAATTGTAATAATATTTTACAATATTACTGTTTGTATTGAGCTTTAGACATTCAATGTAAACTGATATTTAAAAGCTTTGATGAAAAAGACAGATGACGTGTCAATTACCCATAAACAGTTACATTAAACAGTTAATGTAATCCTGCAGGTTTATGTGTGAATCAAAGTGCAATTGTCAATTAATATTGTAACAAGTGTGCAGTACTGTTTCAACTTAAAACAGTTTGGGTGTCGCTTTTAAAGAGCAAAGCTAAATCTGCCTGAGCACTTCCTCCTTCCCACAGAGGCCACATAGATAGCACAGTGTGAAGACTGCGAATCCTCTCGCCTGATGAGCAGAACATAGAATAAGGAAGTGGAAACAATAGGGGAAGTAGATCCACCTGATAACACAACAACAGGCCCTTTCACAATGACAGTGTGTTGGCAATCAAGAGTCAGTCTTCTATTCCAAACAGTCTAGAATCTAGAAAACAGTCACATCCATTAACTCTAGAGCCTGTAAGCAACATGCAGCGTTATGCAGCATAATGCATAAATGTAGATAACGTTTATTATTGCATTTTAATGCTTTATTATTGCTTTTAAATGTTGTTGATTTCTACATAAGCGCTGTTAGAATATTTCATTTCATGCAGGGTGATTGAATGTGGATGTTGCAATATCCGAGTAGTAACATGAAATACTTGCGGCCATCGTTGCACCACTACAGCAACTTATTGGCATGCCAACAAATAGTATCATATCAAGGGTCTGCATGTCATTGTGGCTAAATTACATAACAAACATGTTAGAATACAGTCATTATACAGAGCTTTAGAATATACAGTGGCGTCAAATGTTTTACTCACACACTTAATGTATGAATGTCACTGCATCTTAAATATCAATGCAAGTGGCATCTGAGAACATGAATGATTTCATCAGGGAAACTTTTTTTGCAAATACATTTTAAGTTCGAAATGGATTTTCCTGTTAGTAACCACATGTGAATGTTATTTGATATATCAGGTTTTAATGGCTCATTAAATTTAATGTGGAGCTTATACTTGAGGATAAAAAAATGTATCTTAATTTATTTAAAAGGCCTAAAACTGAGAAAAAAATACGGTGCAATTTGGTGCAAACATTGTTTCCATGACCTAAAGGTGGACATTTTGACATAAAATACATTTAGTGTACTTGCTAAAACAACAAACTACTATCAATCAGATGACATAAAGACGATTAGATTGTCAGCGAAGACTTTATAATGTTGATTTGCTTTGATGTCATCATTTTACTCAATGTATTGTATGTTTTATTATTTAAAATGTTGTGTTTGTGCTGTATTACTATAAATGTCATCAGCTTGAAATTGTGTAAAAATATACATTTTGTCCAGACTTTTATAAATTGACATGACTGCTTTATGAAGCAACTATGCATATATTCACACACTTTGCCAAAATTAACACACTAATGCAAACGTGTGATGCAAATATGAGATGCTTGGTAACTAGTAGAGTAAAATCTGACTCACGAGGCATGATTCCTTGGCTGACCAGCTCCTCTCGCGTCCTTCTCTGTTGAAGTTTGAGCTGAAGAACTGCATGGGGAAAGAGGAAAAAGGTTCAGATTCAGAGAATGACAGATCCGATATTAACATCGGGACAGCAGATGACCCTCTTTCGGTTTCTTTCTTACTAAAGAGTGAACGCTGAGGGGAGGGACTGTGAATGTTTGAGTTGTTTGGGTGGTTTTTCATACTTCTCGTTTCACCACCCTCAACTACTTTTCTAAATTCAAAATGTGCAACTGAGAGGCAATAGGCGTTCTTCAAATCAGGAACTTGCGTGCTGGCACAACACACTGAGTAAGTTGATCAATGATTATAAAAAGGGCGGTGTGTAGAGAGCATAAGACATTTGTTATTACTGCATTGTTCTATGAAAAAAAAGACGTTACAGTTACTATTATGTCAAATGTCACATCAGGAGGGTTGTGGCCCGGGAGTGTTGATGGCATCCCGGGACGCTTTTGAGGCAAGCGTGCACCTGTCAGTCCTGACACAATGACATCATTAGCCACATGGCATTGCTTTGTGTACACTAGTCAGCTGTTCTGACCTTCACAGTCACAACGTCTGCAGATAAAGACACCAGAACATGCTAAGCATGCCAAAACCAACCAAACCTTCCATTCGGTTATATAAACCATAAGTAAATTAATAAATAAAGGTTCTTTATTGGCATCAGTGGTTCCATGAAGAACCTTTGAGGGGATAGTTTACCCAAAAATGAAAATTCTGTCATTAATTACTCATCGCCCAAACACAAATTAAGGCATTTTTGATGAAATATGAGAGTTCTCTGAGCCTCCATAGAAAGAAAGAACATGATCAATGAACAGAAAATAAGTCCATGTGACATTATTTTAGGAAGCTACAAGAATACTGCTCAAAGAAGAAAATAATACCATCATTTTCTCAACTATTCTCCCAGAGTTACCATCTTCCACCATTTTGAAGAGTACCACAGAACGTAATCAATGTAATCAGCCTTGTTTACTTTCAGCATGTGTGTGCTTTCTACTTAAAGGTAAACAGCATTGATTACGTTCTGGGGTGCTCTCAAAAACAGCAGAAGACGGTAACTCAGGGACAAGTATTGTTGAATAAATTACAGTATTATTTTCTTCTTTGTGCACAAAAAACGTGTTCTTGTAGCTTCATAAGTTTAAGTTTGAACTATTTGGACTATTTTACAGATGTACTTGCTATATTTCTGTGTATTTTTCTTGCTGTCTAATTTAAATTTGTGTTCTGAAGATGAAGGTCTTACAGGTTTGGTATGAAATGAGGGTGAGTAGTTAATGACAGAATTGTTATTTTTTGGGTGAACTAATCCACTAACATCCATGGAAACTCTCCACTACACAAAAGGATCTTGATGGCGTATAAAAATGTTTTCTTTTAAGAACTGTTCACTGAAAGTTTCTTTGGGGAACACAACATTGTTCTTCTATAGCATTACGGCGAAAACCACTTTTGGAAGTGCGTGAGGTCACAAAACAAATGGCTGCAGCTGTGGTGACCAGTTGTGAGGATGTGAACCCTGCACTTTTAAATCAGAGCCCCTTTTTGTCACAAGTTCCTGTAAAATCCCAGAACACCCACTCTGGTTCTCACTTGCAAATTGAATCCGAAAAGTTTCGCTATTTGTTCTATATTCTTCCTATTCCCACTTCATTTTAACAGCTGTTTTTGACCACCCACTCCTTAGAGCTGCTGGGCACTATTTTTGTACCCACTGAAGAAGAAACACAAGCTCCCTCGCACCTCTCTGAGAACCTGGCCTGATAGCGTAAATCAATCAGACACTTTTAAATGCCAACACTCTCTCCATCTTCTCTTCGCCAGCCTGGAAAATTCCGAGGGAGACCTGGAAAGTGTGGCGTCAACATCCAGGTCTTGAAACAAAAGGAAAAAAAAAAACGAATTATGCAGACAACTGGGTTAATCCAAGAGCCTGTGTGTCTGGGGTCTTAATTAAACACGCCTCTTGCCTGACTGTCCTCAAAGCCCCCAGGCCTGGCACGGTTTACAGGTCAACCGGTACTCGCTCTTGGCTCTGTACAAAGCAGCTGGGGTGATCTCACCACTAAGACACTAGAATAATCGAGTCCAACGCGCTAAGACTCGGGATAAACGCTAATGAAGCTAAATTCAATCTATTAAGTTAGGTGCACACCTGGAGGGTGCTTTATTATACTCTATAAGAGCATAAAAATGGCAATGCCCACCTTCTTTGAGGCTATGATATGCATGTCTATCACAGTCCAGACTCACAGATAGCTTATCTTCACCATTTTGGATTGGTTGATCCTCAAAAGAGGAAGTATCAATGTGAAGGCAGTGGTTTGTGTCCAGCATGTTTGGATCCAGTGTTGAAAGTCTCAGGAAATCTCAAAGGCAAAAGTGATATTCCATTAATGGACCAAAGTGAGGAAAACGGATAGCACGGCGCACGATTTCCGCAAAAGCTAGGTCAGTCTGCAGTGACGGTATTTACAGCGTTTCAAATCACAGATTTAGAGAACAGGCAGCTTCCACTTGGCTTCTTCCTCATCCAAAATCTGATCCTCGGGTTTGTCCCTTTTTGTTTTCAAATGAGGATGCAGAGGATCTGCAGCTGCGTCTTGCAAAGGCAGAAAATGAAGCTAAAACACATAGGTGAGGACGGCAGAGCACAGAGCCTGCTCTGCACTCAGCACTAGACATTTACAGAACAGCGTGTCTCTCACCCTCAAACACAGAGGAGGGTCTGCTGAGTGCTCAGCTCAGCTGTTGCCTCTCGTTTACGCTCTACAATCTGGCAGCCCTCTCATTCACTCTCTCAGCTCTTTTCACTGGTTTATTAGGATTCTTTATATTATATACACACACATTATCTTTCAAGTTTGGGGTACATTTTCTATGCATTAAAAAAGGGCTGCATTTAATTAATCAAATATACAGTAAAAACAGAAATATTAATAATTTTTAATACAAACTTAAAAGTTTTCTGTTTCATTGTACTTTCAGGTTGAATTTATATCTCTGATGGCAAAGCTGAATTTTTACCAAACATAAATAGTCATCATGCTTCAGTCTTAAGTAAGTAGGGCCTTTCTTTGATGTGGAAAAAGTGGAGGTAACTGTGGTATTCAATAATAAAAATAGAATTTACTGTTTAACACAGAATATCACAGACGAATAAATCAAAAGAAGGTCAGTACACTTAGGTCAAAATGCAACATGGACTGGTGTTTGTGAATATTAGGCCTCAAAAAGAATATTTAAATATGAATTTCTGTTCTGCGTGTCTCCGTGTTCCCATCTTTCAAAACATTTCTTCTTTTATTATACGTTATTATAAACTATAAGCTTTTGATTATGTTTCTCAAATGCACAACAACAGAAAAAAATCACACATTTTTCAAGTTCACATTTCACAAGGTATTTAATACAGATATCACTGACTTCACTGCCAGAAACAGTGTCACGCAGGGCTCTCGGGAGTCTCGTTGACATGAGCAGAGAGAGTGGAAGGAAGGAGGTCACAAGAAGAATGTAGGTCTCCTTTGACCTTTCCTTTCTTACTGGCAGATAAAACACAGGAGTTTGCCTGTCAGGACTTGACAGGCTAACATACATCGCACATACTGGACTGTAGGCGAACCCCCTCATCCCCCCACCCAGGTCCTCTCTCAGTTTTAAATAGTAAGGCCAGCTGGCCAAAAGGCTCTATATTCAGCTCAGTATCACCTGTGCAAGCACTGGATAGGGTTACCCACTGCTATCCCCGCGCTACAGTTCTTGCAAACATGACGCACACACGTTTTCGAACAAACACACACAAATCCAGAATTCTAAAAAAGCAAAACACTAAAGAACGGCAACATAGACGAAGTATATGTTGATCACTTAAAGGGACAGCTCACCCCAAAAAAATATTGTATTACTCGAATACATGTTCTGCACTGTATGACTTTCTTCTGAAAACATACAATTTACAAACTGTTTTTTTAAAGTCAACTGAGTTCAAAACAAGACTGGACCCAAAAAAAATCGAAATCTAAAAATGACTTTAATGTAAGTGTATGACAACAATGTCATTTTTCAAGAATTCCAGCACATCTTCCCTAATCCATTTCTCATATTATTAAAAGTCTTCTGGCCACGGCGGCATTGTACGTTCAGTTTATTATTACGTTATATAGCGTAAATGAATACCACTATGCACAGACTCCCCAGAGACAAAAACATTACCGCGATCTGCTTTTAGCCCACGAGCTCATCGTTGTCATCATCACACAGTGAGAATTCACAGCAGTTGACACTCATGCTGTCACTGACCACAAGGGCCCAGCACTTTGAAGTGCTTACTGACCACAGAGGAAGTCTATCGCCAGTATACACTACACCAATAAGTCACACAAAATACGAAACACCACCTTCAACAAATAAAGCACCACAGATAATAAAGTCAAAGTTCATCCGGCAACTGATCAGACAGATCAAAAACACCCAAATGACTAAAGCCATGTAGTGTTTTTATCACAAGCAATTCAAACAATCCGTTAAGACTGTCAGAATCATTGCTGGTTGATCTTTATCGGTTAACATGAGCTCCTTCCATAACAACTACTAATTATTTTGAAATATGTGTTTAAAGTGATGAAAATTATTTCAGCAGTTTCAAAAAGAAGCAGTTGATTTTCTATTGCATTCACACTGTCCTGTTTTTGAGAATCAGCTTCTGCCTACTCTTCTTGTACCACAATATACACACTTTTTTTTGCTGCTTTCCTTTCTGCTTTCAATCACTCACTAAAAAACAACGTAGCTGTTGCTTCATTTTCAGTACTAGAGAAAATAGGCCCTAGCGGACCAGTATTTATGCACTCCACATTTCTGCAATGACGCAAGGAATCGCACTGCCATAAAGTCATCAAAACTATATGCCCATGAGAGCCAAAAACACAAAACAGGATTATACAACTAATCTCCCCAGCTTGATTGAAATTGGGCCGCGCACAAGTTTTCAAAAGAGCGAAAAAGTGAAGGAATGAGAAACAGAGTATATGGAAATTAGGCCAGCTGCCTGACTCAGTAACACAAGCTGCTGAAGTGCAGAAGGGACGTTAGATTGAGCTCAGCAAATGAGGTTATGGGAGGAACCAGAGAGAGGTTCGCATCCAAGCTCTTCTGTTTTTGTGAGCCTGTTACATAACATGCTTCTGAACTCATTTCATCCAAACCTCTCTACCTCCTGCCCTAGTTTCCAGCATCTCTGCAAATCATGACTCTTATTTTCATTGTGTTTGACATTCTCACATAATGTTAACAAATAGAATTCTGTTCCTTTTGCCGAGTATCCTTAAACATGCCTTAACCCTATAAAGCCTAATGTATTATAGTTGTGTAGTAATATGCAAACTTCTAAGGCTTTTCTGACCGATGGTTTTACGTTTTTTAAAGTAAAATGCAATTTGATAATTCTAAAAATTCTTCAAATAACCCTCCTTTTGGTCATGTTTACATCCTTGTAGCTGTGAAATCAGATTTTTATAAAAGTAAAATGTACAATAACATTTTAAATCATTAATATTTAAATATTATATTAAAATGTGAGTGTCAAAAATGCTTTGAGGAACATATATTTGTTAATCTTTCAGTCATCATTGGATTGTACTGCATAATGGGTTCTGAAGATCTTTGATCAAAAAAACTAAATATTTATACAGCAATAGTTTGCTATATGGCTATAATAATTTTACTGATTCAAGAATTTAATTTTACTTTTTGGCCATACAAATATTTGCATTAAATAATATATAAAATATATTATAAATATAAATATATATATTAAATATATAGTAATATATTCAATATTTCTGCTCAATTTGTGCCTTTGGGGAAAAAATAAATAATTTAATCTTTGGTTAGGAGCTCCAAATTTTATACTATTACTAATATTTTTATACTTTTATGCATGATATGTTTTACAGCGTTAAAACACTCACCATTTTTTAACCAGATGTGACACAATAAAGCAACAAACTTATCTGCATGAAAAAATTAATTGCAAAAATAATTATAATAAATACTTGCCATAAAAGTAATATTACATTAATTAAATAGCAGGCATAAAAATATATATTTTTAAAAAGTTCTGCATATTTGTTTTTAGACAGATATAACACATAGTCTCTAATTTGCATAGTAGAGTTGTGTTCAGTGTGGAGAAATTGCTTGTTCCTGTAAATTCTGGTTAGGACATGTTTTGTTGATCTGTACTGATGAAATTTAGTAATTGCAGTGAAAATGCACATCCTTTTAAACTTAAAAAAATCTGAAGCAACGCCTGACTATTTAAACCTGGCCTGTCTCAACTTGTTAGCATATTAAGGGAGAGTCACTAAAGTTATGTCACATTTATCATTAACCTTTGTATCCTTTCTAAAAGTCACTTTTTCCAGTAACAATCCGACTTCACAAAACACTTTTACCATTTTTGTTACTTCAACAGGAAATGAATGAGAATTACATCACATATTCACCAAATTCAAAGCGCACCATCAGCTGAAAATTCCATGGAAAGACTTTACCAAGATACAAACTGGTCTATGACAAACGTTTCTCTATGTATATAATCATGTGCAATCAATTTACAACCCTTGATATGTGAATGAGTCAGTGGATGCTATCAATTCAGCCATAAAGCTGGAATTGCAAGAACAAAACTGATAGGAGTGGTACAATCATGTTCCTATGTTTATGTCCAGAAGCTCCAATATAAACAATAAAACTAAAAAATATGCATTTGTAGGATCAATATCACTTGCAAAGAAATCTATTTTTTGTCAACACTCTAAAGTAAAACAAATATAATATTGTAAAATATTTTTATAATTTTAAATTATACATGAAATGTAAAATATATAATAACATATAAACTATTTTAAAGAATAAAAACGTAATTTTCTGCATCTTTACATTTAAAGATCATTTACTTGCAATATAATCTTTTGTAATATATAAAATATGTACTTTCTGACCAATTTAATGTATCCTTGCTGAACAGAACTATTAATTTATTCAAATAATATTTGACTCACTTTCTCACTTTCTTTTTTATACATGCATTTGTTTGAAGTCGCTGGCTGTTGGGTTTGCTATGTAGATGTGGTGCAGTGGAATATGCAAACAGCACTGTGGATGTCTAGCTGACAGAGCACTTTTCATAGCTGAGGGACATGAGCGCATTATTGGTTCTGGCATACTGCACTTGAGCAAATCAAATAAATCAAAGCAGCTAAACTGTTGTAATCTTATAAAGGCCACTTTATTATAAGGTTCTGTCTGTGCCTGCAAGTACATACTTCTTTCTTAACAACTAAGCGAGAGAAATTCTAGGAAGCGTGCTTGTTCCTGGAATACTCATTCATCCTGATGTCAGCCTTGTTGTTATTTTATCATTATCACCACAATAAGCAAAGACTGTGTTTTCCAGTGTTATGATTCACCTGACCTGTTAGTATGCAAGACAGAAGATGTCTAGATAAACCTAGAGGCTGCTGGGGGATTAAGGCCAGCTGCGGGTCGTGTCTAATGCAAAGCAATGGCTCTCTTTTCCTCCCTCCATCCTGTTATGTTCAGGGCCTGTGTAAGCATGCAGGAGTCAAACTTGGCAAGCAGTCCAAAAATGTTACATAACATAGAAAACCACAGTGCAACCCAGAGACAGTCAGCGCAAAACCCTCTGCAGAGTAACTGCGCTCTGCAAAGCAATAATGACGCAATACGGCATGTGAATCATAGGCTAACTGTGTGAATCTTGACCATTTATGTGCAAACATTACCATTTTCTAGTAAAAACTATAGCAGTGGGACTGAAAATGACATGAGAGCTTCGATCAATCCATCAGGTGCACTTAAAAAACAATGTTAGGATCTCATGGCGACTGGTACCGAAGCCACAAAAAGTCCACATAATTGGTCTTTTATCTAATATCTCACTTCAAGGCACCTCCATCTGGAGGAGTGAGCTTTCGCAGATAATCTATCACTCGTTTACCAGGACTCTGTCAAACCTCCTGTCCAGGATCTGATTTATAACGCGTCAACAAACACGGTATGGTAACTCTGTCCATTTACTTGTCTTGTTGACTCAGACATTCTGTCCCAAAAGGAGTCTTTACTTCAGTGCTCTGAGCTCCACTGCCAGACCTCAGGGAGAAAACAGCTGGTCTTAACAAGAGAGATCTATCATTGACACATCCCTCCTCCTCCAGCTGGAGCAGTTCCAGTGTGGGCCATCCACATATTTGTTTCTAAACTATATTCTTCTTTAGATTTTTAGTTAAAGGTATGAAAGAAAGAAAGAGTCGAAGTATGATGCTGAGACTCTGTGTTTAGGGGGTGTGTCAACAAGTAAATGAATGATTTTAGGTTATATATTCCTTTCTTTCAGGAGGGTTTCCTGTACGTTTTATGCACAAAAGAGGGTCCTAAAAAAAGTTGTTGTGATGCCCAGGACATTCAAGTTCGATCTGGGATCTGGTTAATTGTTAATATATATATATATATATATTAACAATTAAGTTTAGTTATCTTTTTAATTATTATTTCATACTTTTTTATAACAAAAAATAATTAAAACTAATCAAATTATTAACACTTATTATAACTAATAAAAAAATAGAAAAAAAAAAATAGAAAAAGCTGATAAATATGCCAACAAAAAAACACTTAATAAAACATATATATAAACATGATGCCTTGCTAACAAATAAAATAAAATAAGCTAAATTATTCAAACTTAAAAATAAATTAAAGATTAAAAATAAAAAAGGGACTAACAAAATTGACAAAAGTACATAACATAATTAAAATTAAATTAAATCAAACTAATTAAATAAACTGAAAACACTAATAATAAATTAACCATAGATAGATAGATAAATAAGGTTGTCAATAAAAAAAATTAAGTTGTCAACATCATGGATCAAGTTAAAATGAAATGTATAACAGATATTCACTGGGAATAATTAATCAGCCGCATTCCACAACTGTTAGATTACTTCAGTATTCCCAGTTATTTTCCGTCCACACAAAAATGTTTAGCATCTTTAATTGCTAAAAACCCAACAGCCAACTGCTTGAGCTCAGGATTAAGTAAATGTTGTGGTTTAGTGAGACCTCAGTTCAAACAGCAGTAAATCATGTGCAGGACTTCACAAACAGCAGGCTTAGCTATTAAACAAAGTTGCTAAACCTCAACCACAGTTACCACACCTCTATATGACTTCATTCACATCAGCAAACATCTAACATAAAACAACAAGATCCAAACGTGCAACTACTTTACCTGAATGTATGGCCATATCCTTCCAGTACAGAAGGATACGGATACAATCACGGCCACGCTTTATTAATCCATTTCAAGACCGTACAACACAACAAGCTGTGAATAAAGTTGAATGATTGAACTCCAGGCTGCTCTGCTGAGAGATCCGAGAACGGCAGGGTGTGTCTGTGTGCCCCTCACCTTCCTCCGCTCCGCGCCGGCGTGTGTATGCACGTCCTACAGATGTGGGTGTGTTAGCACAAGTGTTTGTGTCTGTGTGAGCCAGTTTCTTCCTTATTACTGCTTAAGTGCTGCTTTCAGGCTTCGCTTTCAGCTGTGCTGTTGAGCAACTCCTAGTTTTCCTGCTCCTTGAAGCCATTTTTTTTTCATTCCAGGAGAGAGGGGAGGAGAAATCAGGAACTTTGTGTCCTGATTTGAGGTCACTCGTTTACTATAGAAGTAAACGTGTGTGAGGTACAAGCCAGAAACCCAAGCCAAAACACATTCCAGATCACCTTTAGCCCTCCTTTGTCATTCTTCTGACCGCCTGGTTTTTGAGAGGCAGGATTTCGGCTCTGTACACAAAGTTATGCAATCAAGTGTTTAGGACGGCTACCCAACACACATCCTTCCTCAGAGCTCTGTTCCCTTGTCCAAACTTCTTCACTTCAAACAGGTCTTAGTAGCTGCTTTTGCAATTAAATATTGGAATATCGTGTAAAAAGGCGCTGGTTGGAAACAACAAAATGTGCATAAAAACACATTTGAACAGGCGTTTGAACTTTGACCACAATATTTCCGTATGGATAGTGAGTTTGTTACTACACTGTAGTAAAATCAAATATTGCAGTGGGGAGCTTTATGGATTTTAGTTTTTTTTACTTATTATTGTATTCTGTTTACACACCAAAACGTATTTTTAGATAAAGCCGGATGTTTAATGTTTCTCAACTTTTTATTTTTTATTTTTTTACAGTGTGGTAGGTGTGCATTGACTGTAAAAGAGACCTTTTTACTGGCAACATATTAGACTACTATTAGGTCTGGGTATCGAGTATGATAATTTTTAGGTACCGACTGATTTGCCTTGATACAAGTATAGAAAAACGCCTCGTCGTTCGGTAACTAATTTCCATAACTAAAGGCGCTAATCTCATCAACGTCAGTGAGCCAATAAGACTGCAGCACTAGCCAGCTTGTTTGACCAGAAGCGTGTAAAACAGCCTTTTGTTATTTATATCATTTACACGACTGCACGTCACATCTGTCTCTACATTAAATTGCGCTTGCTGTCTCGCGCACGGTGCAGTTCCGCCACACACACACACACAAACACACAAACGTGCGCTCGCCGCTGTCAAAAGTATTTGTCAATATTTAACCGTAAAAAAAGATGAATTCTGCGTGTTTCTGTGTTAATCTATGGTGCAGACGCGCGCTTTTGTTTACTGAAGCATGACGCTTACTGTAGGCTACATGAAGAACATCTCCAGAACTGCTCCGAGAGTTACTTCAAGAGCATTTGAGTAAATCTATCGTCATATCATGTACGCACAGAACTGTATACTGTAACTGAATACATATTCATGGCAAGTCGTCAAATAAGTTCAGTTTGGACATGGAACAGAAATATATTACAACTGTTCAGCAGAATGTACATAATAGGCTACTACAAAAATTACTAAAACAGTATTTCTTCAGTGATTTAAACTGTAATATAAAATCCCCTTTATTTTCCAACAATAAAACCTTCATGAATTAAAACACAAATGTTTATGCCTTAAAAAATTACAAACGTTTTAGAGGGGAAAAATTATAAGGCTATTGTAAGAATAAATAGTAATGCACTAGTGTAAATGTAGCATGACAGCATAACAAATGTGTGAAATGAAAACTATTTGATTCATTGTGTTGGATATATTTCTTCCATGCAGTGGCTCAGGAGATGAGGTTTTGAGTTTGTATAAATGTCAACAAGCTGAAAAAAAAATGTTTTTTGAAATGATGTTATATTGATTTTAGAAAATTGATATCGAAAAAGGCATTGTTCAGGAACCAGTATCGAACTCAAGGTATCGGTATCGTCATTTTTTTTAACCTGGCTACTATATTGTATTCATTAAACCTGCATCAAAAAATTCAGAAATGTAAAAACAAAGTAAAAAGCCTTAAAAAGCCTTAATGCTATTTGTATCATTACACTTAATATCAAATTTTGTTAAATTTGAGATTTTAAGATTTCAGGATTGCCCCATTCTATCAGACAGGACTTGGTCTTGGATTCCTGAAATAGCTTTCCAGAGACATTGCAAGTATAGCTGCAGAGTGAACAGACTTTCCTTAAAAGAGTTCTTTTCAAATGAGTGTTTTTTCTTTTGTTGTTGTTAACAGTAAACTGATGTGCTAAGTAGCATTTCTATGTCTGTGCATCCCCATTTACTTGCTTATAATAAAATGGACACCGCTTTCTAAATGCCTTATAGCAATCACTTCTGTTTTGTGCAAGAGAAGAGAGAAGTCTTGCATTAACATGTCTGCTACTACCGTCTAACCCTCAATGAAGTGCAGCTCGGGGGGCTGAAGAAAGAAAGAAGGGAGTGGTGACTGCAGGCCATGAGCTTTGGAGGTGTTTTTACATGGGAGTGTAACTCTTTATGGGGATTCCTGCAGCTCCAGAGGAAAAAAAAGCAACAACATCCCACCAGTCACCTGCCTACCACAGCAAACGTTACATAATAACATCCCACAGATTTTTCAGAATTAAAATGTAACCCGTCTGGAGTGAAATCACAGCATGCTGCAGCGTCTGTGCGTCTTCCTGCTGGCTCGGTTTAATCTTCACTTCTTTAAATCATCCTTTCCTCAAAGCTTCCAGAGGTCTAACTGAGTGCCTGCTGCATATCAGAGAGCTGAACGGACAAGCTTTGAAGTGTCCTTCTACACGTCACACAGATTTAACAAGCCATTTTACTTTCAATAAAGTACGCTTCCTTGACACACTACTCCCACAGGACCTGAATATGCATTCCTGTACGTAAAAAAAGTGTGCATTGCATAATAAACCAGCAACCTGCGTGATGCTTATGAATTTCCTTGCATACGATTGCCATATTTATCACGCGCACAATTACAAATCAGCAAATTCAAATGAAACAGACAGCCTCAATATTTTATGTAAATAGTTTCCAAAAAAAGAAAAAATAACATCACTCAGTTTCCTTCCTTTTCACGCTACCCAATGTCTCTCAGTGCAAAGAGCAGCTAAAATAAAGGCAACTACGTGAGAAGCTTTCTTTGTTTCCTGCTTTAACGCTGTTGAGGCTTACACTTATGCACATACAATATTGTACCATTGCAACTGATCTAATTACTTTATTGTTGTGTGCTCAATCTAATTAGAAAATCATTCTATAGACATCCACAGAACATATGGGGCTGTACATCCTGTTGTTATGGGAAACATTACAACTCCACACCATCAAATTCTAAAGTCATTCTTCATCTAGCTACCTAGTGGTTAATGAAACGCAGGGCTATGAACAATGAGTTTTTGCTATTTACAATCTGATTCACAAGCTGTTGATTTGATTACATTTTTATTTTAAAGATTATGATTAATTGAATATTTTAAATCAACCCTAATGATTATTCCTGTGAAGAAAATGGCTGAATTTTACCCAATACTCCGGCTTTTAGCATCTGATCATTCAGAAATCATTGATTTGCTGATTTAGCACTGAAAATTCATCTCATTATCAATATTAAGAGCATTATTAATATTAAGAGCAGTGGAAACTATGACACCTTTTTTTATTCTTTGCAAAAAAACCTGCATTTATTTAAAATATCTTGCCTTTGCTGAATAAAAAAACAACAACCTTACTGACCCCACACTTTGAAACAATGGTCATAAACTTTTATATATGTTCACCCTTTTACATAAACACTGTATATGTTTGTATATATATTATATATAACATGATATTCAATTGACCGATTGTTTGGATAACTTAAGACTCACAGGGAGATTCGCAAGTGGACTAGCACACGTGTGCAGTAACTCACCATTCTTGCGGTCTTTCAGGGGCAGTAAGCTTGGAACAGACCGCAGAGAGAGTTCCTGCAGCTCACTGGTCACCGCCTCGCTCTGAGGACTGGCCACAGAGCCGTTCCTCACGGCAGACACCATGCTGCCAGGGCTTAGCTCCTCCCCACGCTTGGCTTCCAGCGCTGCCAGGGTGAAAGGTGGGTGAAGCAGTCAGACCTGTGGCAGGTTAATTACAGAAACATGGCTGAATTAGAAAATGCAAAACATAGATATTAAGGGCATCCATGGCTGAGGGCATATTTCTGACATCACGCATCTTTATATTTTGGATGAGCACAAATAAAGACTTTACACCCTAAATAAATGAATTAATAAAAACACATAATTCATGAAAATAATTCATGCAGCACGGTCTGTGCCAAAACCAAAATCGTGCCTTGCATTTCCTATTAACCTATATTAAACCACTCGCTAACTTAGACCAGTGAAACCACTGTGAGTGTTTTGCATGTTCTAGAAAAGCACAAAAACTACAAGTTTAGACATGAAGTATTGAGCAACTCAAATTGAAACTCACACATACTAAGTGCCGTCCAACATATCTGGAGGCAGCGATTTACACAAGCATGTAAAATAACATCAGGTACAGAACTCAAAGCCTCCAGCGGAAAGTGATTTGGGAGATTTTTGGGAAATGCTTTGTCTGGGGTCCTTTTTCGACAGAACAAAGAGCGACTGTTTGTCCGTCTTATCTCAGACTGAGAATAATTCACAGCTCTACACATCTGCTGCCTTGCGCATATTAAATATTGTGGCTAATTTGATAACAAAAACTAAAAGAAAGGCTGCAAACCATAGTCATCACTCCATAACTGAAACAGAGCAACCATGCATTGGAAAAAATATTTCTTTAGTGTGTTCACAATATTTTGTTTTCATGTTTTTAAGGTGCACACCCACACACTGGATTAATTGTAATTATCCACCCATCTGTCCTCATCTCCATGTTGATGATTTTGTAATTGTAAAGCAGAAAAAGTCTGGAATAAGGCCTGGAGAGACGTCTAGGACAATCCCTGTAGCTCTAAAATCTCCACATGGATATTAGCTGCAGTTTCCAATAACAAGACATTAAAAACAACTTAAAATATCATCTGACTAGGAGCACAGTGATGGCAGTAATCATTCTGAGCATTAAAACTGTGGAGATGGCATTCACAAATGCACAATATGCAACTCTCCATTTGTGATGTAATGTAGCACATCTACTGAAATTAAAGGGACTGTCCACTCAAAAATCAAAAATGCTCACCATTTACCATAGATTTATTTCGAAGAATGTTGGCAGCCAAACATTTCTGGTTTTTTTTTTTTTGCCTCGCTTTGAATTTTTGTCTATATTGTATATTATGTAATTCAATGAGAACCTAAACTATTCGTTTGCCAATGCTTTTCCACTGCGTGGTACGACTCGGCTCGGCACTGCTCGGTTTGCACTTCGACTGCAGTTTAATTCCGCTTTAGAGTGGGCGGGATTATTCACGTGTCGTTAGAAGTTGCGCCACCTCTACTGCCGTGACATCATCGTGTCATCATGCACAATGGAGCATATCGACGGAATGGAGTACTTCATTCTCGGCATGTGGATGTTTTTAACAGCAAGACGAAGGAGTTTGTTTCAAAAACAAAAAAGGTGCGTTTCTTCAAACTAAAAAGTTGCATCCGATCCTTCGTTGGCTGTGCTGATTTAAATCTAGCGGGTCTGTAGTATCTCGTGTCACAAGTTCAGTGACGCAGTAATGACGACTTTCTCCGGCCAATCAGTGACCTGCAGAGTTTACATGTTACGTTTTGGTAATGGTTCGGCTCGCTTGGAACCTCGGCTGAGGTGGTACTAAAAAATAGGACCAGGTACCAGGTACTGTTCCCAGTGGAAAACCCCCCAAAAGTACTGTACTGAACCGTGCCGTACTATGCGGTGGAAAAGCGCCAGTTCATAGTTCAATTTATCTTCTTTTATGCTCTGTTACTGTTTTTAAAAAGCAACCAAATTAATGTCTGACTGTGTAACTGATTTACTGCTTTGAGTAAGTGTTGTCCATCTTGTTAGCTAATGCATTCTTCCTTATGATCTCATCAGCATCCAGAGTCAATGGACACGATCCCACCAAACCCACCCTCCCGTCCCAAGAGAAGAGAGGTGGGGTGGAAAGAGCAAATAATTTTCTTTAAAGCAGTTACCTAATATTTGACAAGCCTTTTGGGACTACTTAAAACTTTCACTATTGCAGAAGGCCTAACCATTACAGCGGAGTTTCAGGCCCATGGCAAGTTGTGCCCTTTTCTTTGAGAAGTAGTATTAGATTACAGTACATTGTCTCCTGCCAGCTATGAAAAAAAAAAAAAATCAATAACACATGTTAATATTAAAACCTGGCTGGCTTATCACTTGACTCTCTAGAACACTTGCTTCCAATCCAAGGGCTAAAATATTGTTTATGACGATGCGAAACTGTACATTTCACAGTTACTCATGAAAACATACTGGTTCTGCTTTTGTATCACTCTTTGCCTTCTCTCTTCTCATATCAATGCAAATCATAATAGCTAATTGGCGACACTGTGCAACTAAGTATTTCAAACAGTCATAAATAGTTTTAAGGTTAATTTTAAGGTTAGGATAAATTGATAAATAAGAGTTTCCTGCCTCAGCAAATTTACAAAGGGACAGGATGACTTGAAAATATTTCAAATGAAAAAAATATTACTAATATATAAAAGAAAAATTAACTCTTATTAGCACTAAAATACATCAATAATTTGTTTTAATACACAACTGAATCACAAAATTTATCCAATAAAATATTTGGTTTGTTTAACCCTTACAATTTCTGACAATAAATATAAAAAACCTGCCACATTTGGAGCATAAATGGTTGAGAACCACAGTTTTATATAAACATAAACTATTTTTCTTTACAGAATATTTGTATATATAGTCAATATATTTATTCATTCATTCAGAATATTTAAATTAATATATAAGACAATTAAAATTGCTTTTACATGTAATTGTATGCATTTATTAGACAAGCATCTATACAAAAATGAGAATAATGTATAGTCAGCAGGTTCTCATCACAAAATGAATCCTTCAAGGGGATCCAAGACTGATGAGAATGATGTGTGGGTCCTGATCACGCTGCTGGAGTGTATTTTGTAGCAATGACAGACTGGCTGCACACTATTCCTCATACTGTATTTCTAAGAAAGGGATTATCTTACAAATACATTCCAACTTTACAGGAAACAGTGTTCAGACATGCAGTGTTCAGGTCTAATACACAGACAAGGGCAAAGATGTAAAGCGCTCTAACATTCCTCACTGCGCAGGTCCATGCCTGTCTTTAACCATCAACCCCAAAAATAATACTTAAAACACAAACACCATACCCCATTAACCGCACAGAATTACATAATATGAACAGGTTCAGCCTAGATCAGAAATCCAGAATCGGTCATGCTAGTACAGATGGCTACTTAATCAAATCAATATTAAATTGCACAATACCTTAAATATGAGATCCACAGTAACAGATTTCAGCCTCATTTCCACTCACAGTTTGAAAGCATCTTGAAGACCTTGTGAAAGAAAGGATCGTCATTTGTAATAAAAATTTGCATATACACAAATACATAATTGCACAACATCTCAAAGCCAAACATCTGAATTACGCCATGAGTTAGAGATACGTGTTGGCATAGCAGCAGTCAATGCAGATGCTTATGTAATAATCAGCAATTCCTCTTTTATACCAGTTCATGAGCATCCTGATAGAAGAACTGACCAAAATAGGAAAGGTTTTATTAATATATAATAAGTCCCTTAATAGTCAGTGTCCATCAAGTGGAAAGGGGACAGATCTGCATGTGATGTTGATAAGTAGGTGTGTCCCAGCACTAGCTCATCTAATGCTTCATATATTCCAGTTTAAGCAGTACAGCATACAACTTACTGCATTATGACAGAGATTTGGCTCAGAAAATAAACAAACCACGATACACGATTCTTTAAACAATTATTATCGCTTGCTGTTAAACGTTCGTCGCTGATGCGACATGGCAGGAAATGAGAAGCTTGTGTTGCTGCGAAGCTCATACATTTGAAAAATGATCACGTTAAACGAGACTAAACAGGCCACATATAGCAGAGCAGATCCTCGTCGCGACAGCTGCATGTATGTAAGTTAGTAACAGACACTAGTGGATCAAGTGAAATGTGCGCTGAGCAACAATACATGAGAAGCGGATGAATTGTCACATACCGCTAGTTGTTGTTACTATTTTTAAACTTTCATCGTTTAACGGGGGGCTCACATGCGAACCTGTTTGATTTGAACGACTTACCGAGTCGCAAAGTGAAACGCAACAACCGTTCGGCTTTACAAAGACGTTCATGTACTCAAAAAACTGTACTGAGGCATCCAGCTACTCTCTGCTGTTCAACCGCAGAGTGCTGTGAAGCCAGTCAAAACAAGCCACGACACTTCCGGAAAATAAAAGTCCGTTTAAAATAAAACCATAACGCACTGCAGATGAAGATAAAAGACTGCAAAAAGTATATTTATTGTCTTCCGAAAATTGATAAAAATGAAAAATAAAAATATAATAAAAAACATATAATACTTAATATAATAATAAAAATAATAATCAAACGATAAGTATACAATAACAAATAACACAATGTAAAATTAAATTAAACAACGTAGTCGGACAATAACTTGTGCATGCAAGACCAAAGGCCTTGAATAATTCTGCTATGAAAACAAGAAGTCAGGATTAGATTACCTTGTGTTAAAATAAAAGTCCCCTTGAAAAAATGTAATGTAATCTGTAGGGAAATGTAAATAAATAAATAAATAAAATAAAATATATATAGCTCACGTAAAATCGCACATCAGAATAACTAACTTTGAATGATTTATTGAGGCACTTACACAATTTAAACATGAGTCATGAACAAATTCACATTCTGAAGTGAACTGTAAACATTTTAAAGGTTATACATTCAGACAGCAAATGTGTATCCACATTCAGTTTCACTGCCTTACTAGATTTACTTCTATGAAAATAACATTTCTTAAAGCAATTCACATTAATGCATGTTTTGCAGCTATATAAAACAGTGAACTAGCCAAGTACAAAATCTTTTGTCCGCACCACTAAACAAACTTATGATACACACAAAAAAATCTCTTAAAATAAGGCCCCTTCAGTCATAAAAGAACAATGACATCAGAATACGAATTTGTGTATATAAAACCAACATTTAAACATATTATAACCAGATCATTGGCTACAATAACATGTAGGCACTACCTAATAGCTATCAAAAATAACAGACAGGTCAATTAGAGATGAGGTTACTTTATACATTACTACCACAGCCTTCTCGGGTTGTAAGACAGAATATTGATGACACAAGTATTGGTTCAGTTTCTTCCTCTTCTCTGTCTCATCTATGACGTTTCTATCCAGCTCCATCTTGTTTGGTGACAGTTTCCCACGGACAAATAATTTCTTTCACACCTCCTCTTGCTGAATCAGGACTGTCATCCTCCTCATCTTCTGAATCAATGGGGTAGATGCGGCATTCAGGTGGGATGTCAACTTTGATTTGAAAAAAGCTGTAAAAAGCAGTTGGGTTATTTTTCATATATTGCAAAACCACATCAAAATAAGACCTAAAAGTGCATGCACTAACTTTGCAATTCTTCTCGGCTGAGGTTGAGGAAGTGACTCCACTCCGAGCGGCTGTACTTTGCCTCCTCCTGAAGCCACAGCACATTTCGGGGACAGGCTGGCAAAGACAGACGGGGCGTTGCATCCTCTGCGGAGGAGTCTGCTCAGTGACAAAGCCATACGAGACTTTGTGGCAGGTGGCTGGTTCTCTTCCTCTGATACAGATGCCTCTGCAATTGATGGGAAATGGGAAGAGGAAGGCCCTCCATTGCCGTCAAACCTCCTCTCTGAGGCTGGAGTGCTGTCGATGGCGACGCTGATGGGAGACGGGCAGGCAGCACTGTTGGGAAGGGTCATGAGCCCAGGGGAGGCAGTGGACTGCGCTTCACAGATACCTGTATACACGGCTAGATGAGGCACAGGTGCTGTGAACCGGCAAAGCTGTGGGACAAAGTAGGTATTAGTACTAAATACTGTTTTTGCTGAGTAACCTCCAATTAGGAGCAGAAAATATAGACCATGCAATACAGTGCATTTCTGGTAAAAGCCTGTCAAATGTGAAGGAGATGTTTTAAATATGAAGTTCAGGGTAAATTGTATTGATTTGTTGATTTTGGAACATGTATGTAGCTTCTGAAGGGCGGTATAACATTTAAAAATATAATATTTAGACAGTATAAGAAAATGTTTTCACTCCCTGCCTCTTAATGTATCTTCTTTCCTTCTGGAGCATCAAGAGTTGCACACAAGTCCCTCAGTTGTCTCCGACATACCGTATTTAGTTCTGGAACTATGCTGTTCTGTCTATATACTGCTTCATAACTGTCCATTCATAACAAAGAATTCTGTTTTGCGCATATGCAAATACAACAACTGCATTTGTATGAGTGCAACACAAGCATGGCGTCTGATGATCCCGATACAATGCACACAAAGATGCAAAGATTTTCAAGGCACTGTTTTTACCATAAATTTGCATCCTATATTTGAGGCAGTTGGTGTTACATTATCAGAAAAAAAATTATAAAAGTGGTTGTTAGGGCATTGACTTTCATAATAGTACTTTACGTACATAATAGTACTTTAAGGTACCAATTACCTAAAGAGTGCATACTAAAGTAACTTTTAAAAGAACACCACCCCAGTAACAGCTGTTGGACCTTTTTTATTTTTAATTATAGATAACTTAATTATTAATTCCATTAAAGAGTATTTAATATCTGTGCTTTGCAAATCTTATTGTAATATGTATTTTTGCATCTAACTTATCATTTTTTTTTATTAAAAATATATTTTTGACTTCACACTTTGATTAGAAGTTGAATGTAATCATTAATTATTTTAAACCCTCAGATTACCTTATTTTGCAATTTTATAAATCCACATTTTTAGGATACTATTTTACAGCAACATACTAAACAATAATATATTGGCAACACTTTTACTCCCCCTCATGTTGCCCTAAACCCATTTCTTTATTTACACTGCTTTTTTTCGATACAGTGAAAGCGACTGTCATTCTTCATCAATGCAGCATGAAAGTAGATGCAGTGAATCATGCAGCACTGACACTATTGGCTTGAAATCTTGTATGCTAGCCAAGGTCACCATTCACTTTCACCGTATAGAAAAAAAACTCTTGTGCTTATGAAATACAGCAAGTCATTGCAGGTTTCAAAACACATGAAGGTGAGTAAACGATAACAGGGTAGCATGTTTATTTCCTAATGACATGAGGTCAAAGTTGTTTTAGACAAGACTATGCACAAACTGATGAGATACATATAAACATTTCACTCAACAACAATCACAAATGACAAATGATGTGACAACAGATGGCAAAAATGGCTTTAGTATGTATTTTAATAATTTATATTTTACAGCAGACTTATAAATGAAACAAACATGAGAAAACAAGCTGTAGTAATGAGAAGGACAACATCTGATTATTTGTGGCTGTATGAAAAAAAAAGGAGATGTATGAAGTTGGACAAAACACAAATATGGCAAAGATTAAAAATGATTGCGAATGACAAGACGATGACAGAATAACATTATGGCCTAGCAAAAAGGCTAAATGGAACTTTTTGATGCTTTTTTCAAAAATATATCAAGCAGACCTTAAAAAATAAGAAATATCTGTAATATTACAAACACAGCAGCATGCTATCTATGTAAATACATTGGCTTGGAAATCTGTTTATTGCTTTGACCAGAAAGGGGGTTTTCATTTTAGATTATCATAAATATTTGCTTATATCTATTCTTTGCAATAGGTCTCTAGTTTCAGTTTTTCTGTTTCCTTTCCAGTTTGCTCATGACCTGTGTGATGTCCACCGGGCCACTTGCTGCTAGTTTGGCCTTCTGTTCCTCCTCCTGCTGTCTGAGGATAATGGGACTCAGGCTGGGCCGCCTTCTTTTGGCATTCTGCTCCAACTGTGTCTCACTACGCGACATTTGAAAAGAGTAAAGAACATTTTTAATGTCACTTATGCAATATAAAGTCATCTGTTAACATATATTGGAACTAAGAGACAGGTGAATCTCACGTGAATCTGTGTGGTTCAGGACCAATGGCCTTCTTTTGAGTATCCTTGAAGACTGGGGACTTGAGATATCGCCCATATGAGTCCTTAATGGCAGATCATAGCCAACATTAAATTCAAGTTTGTAAGCTGCACAAGGCATTTGAGTTGCAAAATTTTTAATGAGATTAAAGACCTTTTTCATAAGCATGTAAATGTGAGTCTGGGCAGCATCCAGTACATAACGATGAGGATGTGCCAAACCCTTTACTGTTATGTCCATTGTTTTGCCGTCAATGTTGATCCAACGTGGAGCTCCACGGGCCAAAAAAGTCCTAATCAAAAAAAGAAAAAAGCCAGAGTTAAATGCTGATATTTATTATTTATTTATTAGTCACTAGTTTTATTAATGATTAAAACAATTAGGGGAAAAAAAATTAAACTATCTATTTTATAATTATAAACACTGATGCTAGTAATTGGATTTTGAAAAAAAGATGATAAACATTATATATATATATTTGAATTTATTATACATATACTGTATCTACACATTCTATATATACAAACACACATTATATATATTATATCAATTTAATTATTACATTTCATCTGCTGAAAATAGTTGTTTTTCTTTCACTAAAATAAACTGCCAAAAATGTGTTCCTTACTTATATATTTGCTGAGCTTTTTCTTTCATTGTCTCCGCAGCACCCCATTTCAGATCCTCACACGCCTCCCAGAAAGCAAGATTCTCACCTATTCAATCAGTTATAGTCAGTCTCCTCTAATAAATAATTAATTAATTAACAAAAACATTAACAATTAAAGTTGCAATCTTAAAACAGGGCAGACCTAAACCATCAATTTACCAAATAAGTCTAATGTCAACATTATTAAACTGTTAGCTTCTGCTGGAATGAGTTTAGAAACATGCATACCACTGAACTCTTTTTTAAGGAAAAGGCGGAAATCGGCCCTTCCCCGAGGGTCCATAAGCAGTTCTCCAAAGCTGAAAGTCCAGCGCTCTACCCTCTTTTCAGTAGGGGTCTCAACACTATCAACCAAGCACATAATATTTAATCAAATGTTTAATGAAGGAAAAAACTAACTTTTGTTTAAATAAAAATGTTTGTATCTGGCTCACTTTGGCATGTTGAGGGTCCAATATGTAACATCATCTGTTAACCAGGGGTTGCTTGGGAGGCAGGCATGGAGAAATGGGTCATGCTCTTTGTATGTTGTTGTGTACCTAACAAGTCTGCAAACAATTTACATATTTATATATTATTACAGTACATTAAAAATTATATATTATTATTATTACAATATTTTAATGTTATATTAAGTTATATCACAGTAACATACGCTCCAATTGACACAGACGACTTCACCCTTGGTCTCATGATACACTGCTGAGTGAACATAATCTGTAAGAAAACAATGATTCATTGGTCATCCACAAAACAATTGATAATTGCTTTTTGAATCTAAATATCTGTTCTATTTAAAGTACTTACAATTCTTCTGTAGAAGTCAGATGTTTTGTTCTGTAAAACAATTTTAGAAGCAATTTAAGTGCACAGAAAGAAAGTGTGGATTTATACTAAAGTACAGTTTTGAAAGCAAAAAAATTGACATCTGAGCATCTTTGGGTTAAGAGTCGTTTTAAAAAGCATGCACTCATATTTCTACTGAACAGAGTCCATCCAATTTTAGGATTTATTGCGTGTGTAGTCATCTGCTGTTTCTGCTCGTGTATTGCCACAGATAAGTTTAGGAATCAAATCTGTGGAAAAGAAAGAGAAAGGATATAAGAAGACAAACCTATTTAATTGAACACAGTCAGACCATTGCAGTGGCAAGCAGTCAGATTATGATCATTTAAATCCTATTAAATATAAGATGACATACTAGAAATATCCTTGATAAGCCCAGCACAGCAGGCTCTCATCACAAATATAATCTCAGCAGTAGTATCTGTTGTATCTACAGCTCCGTGTTTTATTACAAGACTTTTAACAGACCTATTATATGAAATCAAAAATGTTCATTTGATCTCTTTAGATTCATTTTTCACACATACCTTTACCTCCTTTATATTGGGGTCCACCATCCTGTCGTGTCCGTAGTCCATAGCACTAACTGTTCCTGGCTGTTGAGAGGAAATTGCACAATTTTACTTTAACAACTCACTTTATAAGCAAATATGTTACTTTAATTGACCTTCTATACTCAGCCTAAAGATAACTCACCGGTGGCCGATGTACAACCCAGTAGGCCCGTTCCTGACAGTCAAAGACCACCCGGTCTGGCTTCTTCCTCTCCTTACCTGCCCTAAACAAAATGCAATGGGCCAAAATTATTAGAACACCTGACAGATCTAAAAGTATTGACCTTCTTTGTCTCCAAACTATGATTTCATTTCATAATGTTCGTTGCTCTGAAAACACAACAAATATCAGATGAAGTAAACTGTACTGTTTTTATCCTTTTGTATCTTTGATATTTGTATCTCCAATTTCTGAAGCTATTACAGCAGCGCATCTCTCTGGCCTGGTGTCAATAACTTCAACGCTAATGTTATTCCATGCTTTCTGCAACTCAAGGCAAAGATCTGTCCAGTTTATTTTTTAACTCGCTCCAAATTTGTTTGATAGGGCTGAGGTCCGGACTTTGACTTTGGCCACTCCTACATACACAGAAACAAATAGCTATATATATAAAATACACAATGCCTGGCCAAAAAGTTGCTGTTTTGAATTAAGCAATTCTTTTAACCCTAACAGACGCAGTGTGTAGCTTTTAATGATAAAAAAACATATCTGAAAAAGTATAGAACATGACAATGACCAGATTCATTTGGTTTAAAATGTGAAAGAGTGATTCAGAGACCATGAGAAATCATTTTCACACATGAATTTGGATCCTGTGTCCTTTGAGAAGTGATGGAGTCGGCTTTAAAGAATGATCTGACGATCCTATTGTTAACTTATAGAGCCATGATAAATCATAAATATTCTGCATTATTAATTTGTGCATAAATTGTGACCCACCTGTACTGCTCTTTGGCCTGCATTACAATAAAATCCCATTTGTGATTCATCCATTTGTAAAGATTGTTGTACTGTTCCTGAATAGAGAAACATACAAATTTTATGTCTAGTCTTGTAATTTGTCATGCACTTTGTTATAGTGAGTTTCTTTTCATCTGCATTGCCACATAGGATTTCAGAAAAATTGAAATGTATTTAATACATGAGCATTAAGACAATGAAAAATAAGATGTCAATTACCTGTTCGTACAGCTCCAACATTCCTTTCTTGCGTATATTTCTCTTCGCCAGATAAATTGCTGGAAATACATAATCTGACAATAAACATCTGACCTTGCCAATTTAAAGATGTGATATGACTCAACATGAAAGCAATTTATCACTTTCTTTATCTTAGACAGCTGTTTGAAGAATAATGAATACCCCCACTGTGAATTATTGCTATGACAACCTATCAGTAAGCATGAAAAATGAAAGATGATTACACACCATAGTCTGTATCTTCCACCGGCCACTGCTGTGCAGGCCAAAAATATGGGGTCTGGAAGAGGGAATGTATAGAAGTAGGAATGGACAAAAAAAAAAAAGTACAAAACATATGAAAGGAAGAACTCTTGTATGCTAACCACCAAAGCTGCAGTGCATTTATTCAAACAATAACAGTAAAAAAAAGTCATATTATGAAATATTATCACAACTACTTTCTGCTGTAATATATTTTTAAATGTTAATAATTTCTGTTATTATTAATGTTACATTACTGTCCAAAAATAGACTTATCCCAATCCTCCAGTACCTACCCCTAAACCTAACCCTAAATGTATGCCTAAAATCAGTGGGAAATGATAGCCGATTAACAAGGGTGTAGAAGCACCAAACCCTGATCATAAGCCTAAAACAGATATTTTCTAAAAAATTATCCCTCAAATCTGATTGGTTGGTCGGATTGTTGTTCCAGGAACAGCTTGTACTTGGTGAAATCACGCTTACCCTGATTTGGTGCTCAAAAAAACTTGTAAACAGCTATGTTTTCATGCAAACTGTAATATGTGTTATCACAGTATTTATAGGTTGTTAATGAAAGTTACCTGAAAGCGGTACAGGGATGTGTCTGGTTTAAGGATGAGTCTCTTATGATCTTGTAGTGGATAGATGTACCCAAACGCCACCATCATGGTCCCCATAGCTCGGGCCTCTATGCATTTACAGTAAGAAAGTTATGTGTTTAAGCTAGACCCAAATAAACAATATAGCATCTTGCACCATCAAATTGCATAGCACTACAATATCCTAAAGCATATCTGAAGTAGGATATTTTTTCTGAATTATTATATTACTAAAGAAACTATATACTTGACTTACTGACTTACCTGTAGGATATATTTTAAAACGATTAGCGATCCATGCAACAATATCTTCCCCTGAAAGAATAATGTATTCAGCAAACATGTTAACAGCCAAACATTTCAGAGTAATAAAGGACTGCATCAGTGGGTGGGTAAGTTGGCCTTCAGATTGAACGTGCCCACCAGGAGTCATCAGCACAACACACACATAAAATAAAGACAAAAATGTGATACTTGAAATAAAGTAAACATGGGAAATGTTTATATGGATATACAAATCAAACAATTATTTAATAATTTATCATTTTCATTTGATAAATGATGCACTATACTAAAATAAATGGGGGAAAAATTATTGAAACATGAATGAGAAAAAAAAGACAAAAACGTACAAAATGAAAACAGAACACATAATAAAAAAAATAAAATAAATAATAATAAAAATTATATTCTTAATACCAATATTGAACTAGAGAAATATCCTGGCAGCCCGTCAATACTAATATGAGCATTTATGAAACATAATGAGAAACAATTAAAGCTGCAGTGTGCAATTTCTCTGCTATGAATGTTGCATACTGTTTTGACAAGTATTTTTAATTAGACTAACATTTTATGGTCCTGAGCCTTCTACAGTGTGTGTGTGTAATTAAAGTGGTGTCTATATATATATATATATATATATATATATGTGTGTGTGTGTGTGTGTGTGTCCCACTTTAATTATAGAATGATCAGCCTTTGAAGAGACTTTAGACCAGTGAATAATTTTTTTTTAATAAAATATATTATTACATCAGATTCATAAAGTCCACTAAAGAAAAAACAACAGTCGGCATTGGACACAATACAAAGGTGCTTTCTCAAAATAGGTATCGCGCTATGACTCCACTGCACCACTGTGTGTCCTGCTGAGGCTCTCGTGATAGGAGACTAATGAGAAGATCTCTGCAGGGGTGAATCTGAGTGGCTTCATTAGTGTCTGCTAGCCTGAGGAGCAAACCAGATCATTTCAATGAATTTTTAACTAAAAACCTCAGGTGTCTTTCCACTATATGAATTATATCAAAACTGCTGTGAATAATCCGAGGCTCCAATTAAGTTAAATTTAACTTAATCATATGCCGTATGTTACATGTAGCTGGCTGCCAGCATTAAGACCAATGGTGGAGATTACAAGAGCTCTCCTCCCTGAAACCATGCAGCCTAGAGGAGAGAGTCATTGCAACCAGCTGCTCAGAGGTTGTCATGGCAATAGATTCTTCAGTCTCAGACCCACGTAATGCATGGACCGCGCTGATGACTAGCTCTGCCGAAGAATAATCTAACTGCAGAAATCAATACAAATGAGTAGGTGAGCCTAATAAGTAATAAGAAGTGCTGTGTCTTACATCTCATAGTTTCTGTCAGCTTAAAAACCTGTATAGATTGGCTCTTGAGTAATAGTAGCAACTATTTCCAAGGATCTCACCTGTTATAGCATGTGGGATGGTAGTGATCACAAGCCTCTGGGTCTGAGATTTCACTCCAGTTTTGGGGTCCTGCATCTCCAACACCACATTCTCCACCTATAATGCAAAAAATGTGATACGTACAGTATCAAAGCATCTCTTTTCTACCTCGCGGCAGCCTGTGTGCACATCTCACTATATTATTCCACTGTGAAGTCATCCCTGCTGGTTTATGGTCTGAAGGGGCTGCAACTGACCACTTTGAAATATGCTCTGGGATTGATTTGTGACTCAGCTGTTTGAAGTTTTCTTGCTTTGTCAAGGTCTCTGGCTTTTGAAGACTGTTTGGGCACTCTTGCTGCACGCTGGTCTGGATCACAGAAAGCTCTTGGCTGAGTTATTGGGTCATTACTATCTGTGCATTGGCAAAGAGCAAAGCAATGCACTAATAAAACATATTCTAGTGGATCACACTGTGGGGATCACTTTAAGCGGACAGTTTGAAGTATCATAGCGATAAAATAGGGACTGCATTATATGAGAGGCTCATGGCAAAGCCAGAGTAATACCATTAGCACACAATGTCCTCACCCAAGAGTAAGCTGCTGATAAACAATTAAAACTGACACTGTAAAACTGTTTTAATTCATATGACTTAACATCTTTACAATGCATTTGTAACGTAATAATTTATTTAATTTCTAAACTGTGTAATGAGCTTACATTTAATAAAAAAAAATTCATCATTAATTAAATTTAAAGTGGTTGTAAAGTTAGATTTTGACACCACTTTTATTTTTGTTACTGTAGTAAAGAAATAATAAAAATAATTTAATATTTACAATATAAGTTACAAATTAATAATGCATTTGATTTTTTGTCTGTATAGGTAAACTTTTTGTGACTTAGTAATAACAAAAATACATTTTGTAACTGGAAAACAAATGGACAAAATACAGAAAGTGAAAAAATTTGAATTAATTTACATTGAGTATTAAATCAATAAAAAATACTGACCTGAAAAACGTGTAGAAAAAATGTATGTTATGTATCTATGTAAATAAAAAAATAAAATAAGAAACCAGTGGAAAAGACAAACGCAATTTAATTTACAATTTTAATTGCTTTAATTGAAAAGTTTATTTGTGACCAATACAATGGCAGTGATACATACTCTTAAAATAATTTGTTTCAGTTTTTAGGTAACAACATTTTTATTTATTTATTTTTAGGCAAACGCAAGACTCTTTAATATTCTGAATGGATCGAATCACTATTGAAAGTCAAATTGACCGACCACAACACAATAATGAGGATTCAAGTAATTATATTGCTGCGCTCAAATACAGCAAGACAGTCAGAAATATCACTGGATCATAACGCATGAAGGATTACTTGTTAGGTTATAGAGATCAAAGGTAACATTATTCTGATCTCATTCGCTAGAACGTAAATAACACAGATGGTGATGAGCTATGGATGATGGTCTCAACCCACCTTCTTCAGGCATGCCATACGCGGTCTGTATCGCTGCCCATGGTCCCGTGCATTCCTTATGGTCATGTTCGCTTCTTCACGCCACTCTCTGTCGACGGACGAAGACGAGAAAATTAAATGGGAGATACTCTGTAGGTAATCGTACTATCGTTTTGGCTGTGTCTAATCTATAATCATTACTGATGCACACAAAGACGATGGCTGTGTGTGCGCCAATCAGGTAACAGCTCTGCTCATGTAGGTAAACCTGGGAGCACTGGTTACAGTAACACGTCATGTCCGGTAGATGGCGCTGTGTCATCGTTTTCGCAGACAACAAACTACACGATTGACATTGTAAAAAAAAGAAATCAAAAACCGTCTGAGCTGAATTCTTTTATTATTATAAGCCATAAACCATTTCTTGTTGTAATTTTCGTATATATATTAAAAAAATCACTTAGTCATGTGAAATGTTTACTGTATTATCTTTCATAGGACTATTTAGGACTTGCAAATAAAAATAAAATAAAATAAAATGTTACATGCTTTGTTGTAATTTGTGGAGGTATGTCTCTAAAACGACTTAGTAGACTCTGGACACTAAAACTTTATTACAGCAATTATAAGTTCATTATTACACAACGGCAACTGAACAGGATCCTAACAGGATGGAAATAAAAGCTAGGCCTACTATGTCAAGAGTATCAAGCTGAAATATACAATGCATACATACACAGTGATACTGATAGGCTGTGTAAAAATATTCAGTTGTTAGAGTTTAAACATAGACCACCTGTTGTTTACCATATCGTCATTTATGTAAAACAGTACTGTTTTATCAGTACTTGTTTTACAAGAAAATGTAATGCTTAATATGAATTGTTCACCCCTAAACATATAATTGCTTAAACAATAATTAGTTTTCAATAGACTTTTGATTTCCAAACATTAAACCACACCCGTGGTATCCGCCTATTTGTAAAGAACACGTGAACGCGCCTCGCTCGGCAGAGCGGCTGATGTATCCATGAAGTCGTTACTACAAAGATGGCGGATTTCCTGCCCTCCCGGACTGCTTTAGTTTGTATTCCCAATTGTTTTTACTCCAGCGGCGAAATTGACCAAATTAGAAAGTCTAAGCAGATCGATAAAAGCCTGTCTCGAGAGAAAACTTATGTGAAGAAATTGGTGAAGATCTTGCTGCTGGGAGCAGGCGAAAGTGGCAAGTCAACTTTCCTCAAACAAATGCGCATAATTCATGGGCAGGACTTCGATCAGCGGGCCAAAGAAGAGTTCCGGGCTACGATCTACAGCAATGTTATCAAAGGTACCACGCCAGTAGTTTTAATCCGAGTTCATTATTAAAAAAGGAACACGCTCGGTTTTATTGTGCGTTAACGTTAGCTGCAGGTGGAAGTGTTTTATCGACTTCTCTCGCGTAACTCACGCAAGCTTTCGATTGCTCACCCAGCCCATAGACCACTCGAAGGCCAGTGGTTTTAAATTTTGGGTTTGCTGAACTTCACATATACATATGTGAGATAAACGTTGAACTTTGATAACATACACGATTGTTTCGAAAACATTTCCATATGTAGCCAAACCTCACTTAAAGCTTTCAGTAATCTTGGCGCCTCGAGAGAAAGGACACGGAGTACAGAAAGTACAGCGCCTACTTTGGTCTGTGTTAGTCATCTGGACGAGTGATTGTTTTATGGCATTATTCTGATATATGTATCTCAACTGATTCTTTAGACATACCTGACAAAACAGATAAGATTTCTACTGATGTTAGGAAGGAAAAGTAAGCTTTTTGGTCAAGTTTGGGTTTGTTCTCCTGCTTGCACTTTGACAAAGTGCATGTTTTCCTCAATACTAGTCAACACTTTTCTATGCAAACATATATTTAATATGTATTAGATAGATATACACTTGAATGAATTTATAAATATAAGGATGCTGTTTTGACTAATTTTACATATCACAATAGTATTTCTTTTAATATATTAACTGTAAAATCAGTTCTAGCCTTCTTAAAATTAAGGAAACTTTCTTTGGAAAATTTCTTTGGCATTGGCATGGGTGCTAAAATTGACATGCATATTATTTATTACAGTCATTTTTATATAATTGAGTATATTTAATTTGTTCACTTTATCGTAACTTTTTTATACTCCATAAAATACACAAACACTGTAGCCCATCTGAACTCCTTGACCTCATAAAAAAGAGGAAATATATATATATATATATATATATATATATATATATTTTTAAGTTTGCTGTTTACGGAAAAAACTTGATCTGAGGAGGTGTAGTAAAATAATGCCATTTCATCATCTTTTTAAAATGCATCTTGTCAGCAGACTCAAATGTATGCTTACTGGAACTGAATTAATGCAATGTGTTAAAAACTCTAATTTCCCATTTCGGATATCTCTGTTTAGGTATCCGGGTGCTGGTGGATGCCCGTGAGAAGCTGCACATCCCTTGGGGGGATCCTGAGAATCAGACTCACGGGGAGACAGTGATGGCCTTTGACACCCGCTCATCCTTAATGGCCAAAGGGATGGTGGAGACTAAAGTGTTTCTCCACTACCTGCCCTCCATCCGGTCCCTGTGGCTAGACAGCGGGATTCAGAATGCTTATGACAGACGGAGAGAGTTTCAGCTGGTAAATATGAAATGATGACTCATTCATTGTGCATAACAATTTCAGTTGTTCTTAGTTCGAAAGTTTTGGATCTAGAATCCACTCTACCTTTTTTATAGGATTTGTGTAATTGTGGGGTCTGTGAACTTGTAGGAATGTTGATCTGTTGTTAAACAGCTTGGTATTATTAATCATGGCAGATAAGCACAGTGGACTTGCATAATTACCCCTCTCAAGCTTTTTCGCCAAAGCATTAATCATGGTGAAATGCTTGATTATATATTTCAGATATTTGGAATTTAATTAAGCAGCCATTTCTTGGTTCTATTGAACGGATTATGCTCTAGAAAAAATATTTGTTGTGAGCGTAGCTTGGTCAATAGCTGAAACCTGATAGTAATGGGTTAAACACAAATGACTTTACTCATGACAATGAGGGCGTTCTGTCTGTGCATGAGTGTAGTTTGCATTTCAGTTATGAAGATAAGATCATGCATGTTCAGGGGTAGAACCCTTGTGAGTGAGATTAGGATTTAGCTCAAAATTTCCAATCAAAATCTCCATTGTTGTACAAGTTGTGATTTAAGACACGTTTATCCGTATTTATTTAAGCAATAAACATTCATTTTTAGTGATCAAGTCACTTTCTCTACTTACATTTGATTTGCATACCCCACAAAGCAAGCCAATAAGCAGCCATGCTGCAGAGCCTCATTTTACTGAGTTGTGTTTGGTAAACTTGCTTATGAGTAATGCCAGAGTAACCTAGTACATCATATTAGGGCCCAACTTGAAACAGCTTATCTAGTGGAAAATGGTTATGTTGAATTGTTAAGTATAAAAGAGAGAAAGAATAATAACTCAGAATTAATTTATGTAATCTTTTGACAGGGTTGTAGAGAGTAACAGGAAATGGATAAAATAGGGAAATTGGGACACAGCAGAACACAAATTCACCCTCTGCGCCACTGCTGGAGACCAAATAATGATTGTGTTTTTTTTTTTTTTTCTTAGGGTGAATCTGTGAAGTATTTCCTGGACAATGTGGATAAACTTGGACAACTGGTAAAAAATGATAATAATAGCGTTTTAGAAATGTTGATGTCTTTTTTTAGTTATCTAGCAGGGTTGGGGTCCATTCAGGAATGAACTCAACAATTCGAATTCAAAGAAGCAAATATAATTGGAATTAAACAACAATTAAAGAAAACAGAATTGGAATTGAATTGGAATTACAAGAAGTGGAATTCAACTCAGGAAGAATTCCACTGAATTCAAATTCAAATTTTATTTGTCACATTCACATACATACACGGTATGACATGAAGCGAAATGTATTGCACAACTGCCCCAACAAGTTGACACTTTAGTAAACATTTAAAGGTATGAAAATAAGTACAGTAAATAAATATAACAATATAGCAAGATAACTTAACAATAAAAATAAAATAGAATAAAGGTAGAATTGAATGTGAATATATAAATA
>JAUCMT010000021.1:5744055-5758339 GCA_032357475.1 Enteromius thamalakanensis
TTTAACTGATTGTGTTAATCGGTTAAACTTCAAATCGGTCGGTTAACGGTTAAACGGTTAAAATGAGCATCCCTAGTGTACGGTCTTGTGGCATTATGCCTGATTTTGTTTTTCATTTAATCTGCAGGACTACTTGCCCAACCAAAAGGATATACTGCTGGCACGAAAGCCCACAAAGGGTATCCATGAGTATGATTTTGAGATCAGGAATGTTCCTTTCAAGATGGTGGATGTGGGAGGGCAGCGGTCAGAGCGCAAGCGATGGTTCGAGTGCTTCGACTCTGTGACCTCCATTCTTTTCCTAGTCTCATCCAGCGAATACGATCAGGTGCTCATGGAAGACCGTTTGACCAACAGGCTCACGGAGTCGCTCAACATCTTCGAGACTATTGTCAACAACCGTGTCTTCGCCAACGTCTCTATCATTCTCTTCCTCAATAAGACAGACTTGCTGGAAGAAAAAGTTAACAATGTGAACATCAAGGACTACTTCCCCGAGTTCACAGGGGATCCCCACAATCTGCTGGATGTGCAGAAGTTCCTGGTCGATTGCTTCCGTAACAAGCGTCGTGAGCAGCAGCTGAAGCCCCTTTACCATCACTTCACCACCGCCATTAACACAGAGAACATTCGTCTCGTCTTCCGTGATGTCAAAGACACCATCTTGCACGACAACCTTAAGCAGCTTATGTTACAATGAAAGGCGCTGATTGGCCTTTAAGAACATTCCATTTTAATTAGGTTTTTACTTTATTTAATACAAATACAAGTGGTTCAATACATATTGTGGTTGAAGAAAAATAGATAGTATAATTATGCAACTTAATTATTTTTTTTTGGCATATTATTGCAGTCATTTGTATGCAAAGAATTTGATATCAAAGCAAACTTTTTAAGCTGCTTGTTGCCATATCCAATATGCCAAGGATTGGTCCTCAGTTATTCACCAAAATGCTGTAATTCTGATCGTTTACTGTATGTTTATGAGCGCATAGTTTCGTATAATGCAACGGTTAACACTCCTGTAACCCATTGTCTTAACACCTAGTTTTGGTAAAGCTTTTCAGAAAGAAAGTGTGAGAACTCAGGGCTTTAAATATTTAATTCAAAGAGCTCTTCTGCTCCAGTCAGCAGTTTATGGGCTTGATGTGTCTGGTTATATAAGGCCCCAGTGTCTTTTATTTTTATTTTATTTTTTAAATAGAACGTGGTTTCTCTGGCTTTGTCTTCCCACACTCAATTACTTTTTGTTGCACTCGCATCATGACATTTATTTAGTAAAATTAAGGTACTTTTGTACTTAAAGTACTTATTAGTCATATAGTTTTTTTCATATGTAAAGGGAAAGAGTCTTTATTTGCCGTTAAAGCCTGTACAGAATAAATGTACAATTTCCTTTGCTCTGACATTTCCCCTCCCCAAGCTGTATATTTTACACACTAACATAATGCCATACATTTATTGTATGTATTCTAGTAGCCCTGAAATTCAATACTGTTGTTTTTTTCAAAAATTGTTGAATTTACTTTAAAAACAAAGTAGCCTTATGTCTTTGTTCCTGTGTAGGTTAAAGTGGACAGCTTTAGCTCAGGGTTTTATAAAGTGACTGTTAAAGCAGCCCAGGACTTTTTCTGTGTATTGGTTACTACAGACATTATTTTTCAAACCGGCCAAGCGAAGTCACCTTTGCCTTAAATGTCTGTAGATGAATCAAATCTGATTTAATGCAAGAAAAATTAAAAGGTGTTTATAGAGAGACTAAGTCTTAATGTAATCTAAATAAAAACAAGCACTGTAATATTGCCTGAATTGAGGGGTTGAAAAACTAAAAAAAATAATAATTTGCTCATGCAACGCTGTCTATGTCATGGCCATAATCACTTGCTTTTTTTTTTGTATAGTGTGTTTTTTTTGTTGATCACATTTGTGTAATTCTGTTTATTAAATCGGATTATTTTATCAGAATGGTTGCACGTTTGTTTTACTGTTTCATTAGGCTATATTGACCCATGATCACAATTTCTGAATACCTACATATAGTATTTTCACCTTCTATGTATAGTCTGTAACACATTTGCACAGCTATTTTGTTATTGCATTGTGAAATATTAAAAATTATAAAAGGGGTTAATTACTATCCAGGTCCAGTAGTGTTGCTTGTGTTTTATGAATGTGGTTAAAATAAATAAAAACTTATTATTTTTTGTTTTTTTTAAATGCAGGCACTGGGACTTTACGTTTGAAAACCACAATGGCAGCCAAAGTGGATCTCTAAACGCGGCGTAGGTTTGGCGTTGTTTATGGTTTCAGTTTACAATTTTCCGCGTTTTATCTGAAACCCATCAACTGACATCAACAGTCTTCGACCTTTATCCTAGAACACATGAAAGGTAGCCTTGCTTTATTAGTACGTGTTGACATGGGCTTCCTCTTTCAGGGTAACTTAATCTTTAAGCACGAAACAGTCTTGTGCTAATATCAATTTGCGCTGTGTTGTCATTCAGTCTGTTAATGAAGTCGTGGTGCTAAACATAAAAAGAGCTTTGTTAATAATTAATAGTGGGACGTTATCGCTTGCATATCGCCCGATACTATAAGCGTGCCCTATAAAATCAATAATAATACCTCCACGAACAGTGCTGAGGGAAAAGTGAAATTGTTATTATTTAATTATTTTAATTTGTACATGTGTGTATTTTTATGGACAGATGCAGGTTATTGAGCACCCTTGTGAGAGACTGCACACTGCTCTCCTGTCCACACGGAAAGATCTAATAGAAGCATATCAACAATTCAGCAGACCAGAGAAGACACTTTTAGAAGAAGGACTCCTGCCTGGCAATTCACTTTTTAACCCCATTACCATTCACTCTGACTCAGACTGGATTCCCGCACATCCAGAGGATCCTCAAGACTTCCAGAGTTTTTACGTCTACCCTTACCGCCGTTCTCCAAGCAGTGGGCATAATACCATATACATTCAAACTATTGGTTAGAGGGCTTAGTATGTAAATCAGCTTTATGTGTCATTTATTATCAGTAGTATATTTACATTAGTAATTTTACTACGTTGATCAATGCACAGGCTCTTTTGGGGAAGGAGCGCTTGTGGCAGGGCAGTATGTTGAATGGCTGAAGGACTACTGCCAGGCATTTTATTATGGACTAGTTGTCAAGCTCTTACCACCGGTAACGGTTGCTTCAACAGGCTGTTCATTTCGCATCAACGACAACACACACAACCTTCAGCTTCATGCTGGTTAGTACTGCTGCTGTTGAGCACATCCAGAACCACTGGCTGAGTCTGGGCCTTACTTTGAACAAATATATGAATATTTTTATTACACTACACCTCAAAATTAGATTTTTTTTAATGAATTAATTTAGCAATAAATGGCTCAAAATGGACAGTAAAGACATTTGTTGCAAAATATTATAATTTAACAAAGAAACCCTTTTTCTTCTGCACAAAATCAACATATTAAAAGTATTTCTGAAGAATCACTGAAGACTGGAGAAGTCACTGTTGAAAATCAAGCTTAGCCATTACACTATTGCATTAGATTTTAAAATGGAAAACGGTCATTTCAAATCGTAACAATATTTAACAATATTACTGTTTTTTTATCAAATTCATATAAATGTTTCCTCGGTAAGCATAAGAAACTCAGTTTTTGTATGTAACACCTAATTCACCCCAGTCAATTAACAAAATCTGTGTTACAGACTATATATTATGGAAATAAGATTGATTGCAAACAGTAATTCACACTGACTTGTAGGTAAACTTAATGATTTCTTTACCTTTACAGGAGAGCTGCTGAACTTCTTGAAAAAGACAAAGCCCAGAGATGCTTTTTGCATTGTGGGGATCACTATGATCGACTTGTACCCCAGAGATTCATGGAATTTTGTTTTCGGCCAGGCTTCTCTAACTGAAGGTAATTTTTGATTTAGTAGCCGTCATCTTGTTAATTAAGCAAAGTTATTTAAAGGGATAGTTCACCCAAAAACGAAAATTTCATTAATTACTCACTTTTATGTCATTCAAAACCTGTAAGATCTCTGTTCACATTAGGAACACAGATTAAGATATTTTAATAGCTCGCTGACCCTCTGTACACCCTCTGTCTCTTTAATAAGCCTTTGTTATGTTAGCTCTTCAATTAAGTGTGAATCCTTTTGTTTCTACAGGAATGGGAGTATTTAGTTTTGCTCGATATGATGATCATTTTTACCAGAGAAGCTATGCAGGACGACTGAAGAAGAAAATAAAACTAAAGCAAGGAGACTATTCAGTTTTTGAAAATTACTACACTCCTCCAGTCACTAGCACTCTCCTCCTCCGCTCCTGCAAGGTGAAGTGAGATGAACTGCTCAACCTTCACAAAACAAAATGCATAAATATTTTGAACATACCCAATAATACATTTAAAAAACACAAATCTATGGAAGCTTGTTTTCATCAGATTATAAAAAAAAATTTTTGCCACTTTTTTAAAATTTCACAATGCTAACTTTTTTCCTAGAATTTTTGAGGTACATCTCAGATTTCCAACTTTTGTCTCACAGTTATTAGAAAAATTAAGACATAAAATGGCAATTAAGTCAGTATTTTAAGTTGTTAATTCGCAATAGAAAAAAGTCAGAATTGTGAGACATAAACTACTGCGGGACCAAATAAATTGCAAGATTTAAACACTGAATTCAATCACAATTAGTAGTTGTGAGAAAGTCATAATTGTGAGATATTTTTTAAATTAGCCATTTAATTTTTTCATTATGTGGACAAAACAATCTTTCATGAAAAACAGTTTATAAATACACTAAACTCTTTATTTAACTTTTAATTAGACCCTGACGCATGAGATTGGACATATATTTGGTGTGAAGCACTGCCAGTGGCTAAACTGTGTCATGCAAGGCTCCAATCACTTAGAAGAGTCTGACCGTCGACCACTTGACCTCTGCCCCATCTGTTTGCGTAAACTACAGTCTGCCATTGGATTCAAAATAGCAGCCAGATACAAGGTAAGACCTTCCATAACTGACTGTAGCCAGCAGCAGTGAATATAACACTCTCTAGTGAACTGATGCAGCTGAACATTTAAACATTACAAACTTAAATAAATCAGTATGTTGTGTTACTCTACAGGCCTTACTGCACTGGATTGAAGATGGAGCTGCTAGCAATGGACAACATTCAAAACCCACACAAGCCTTCCAAGAGTATAAACACTGGTTGTGTAAGTGCTTAGGAATATTGGAAAGTGAACATCATGATCCAGCCAATATGATCTTTTAATCCCTACAAGCAATGTCAAGGCAAGTAGAAACATGCTATGTGCACATTCTTGAAAAGACCAAAATAAAGCTTTTGGTGAAAAAATACAAGTAAACATGTATGATGTAGATTGTGCTTTTGGTTTGTATGGATGTATGGATCAACCACAATAAAGTTTATTTCTCTCTTTTGTTTGATTTTTAAAAACAATTTTCAAACAACAGTCTAAAACTTTTTTATTTTTTAATATGATTCAAAGATTATAATAACAATTGTGTCTATTGTCCAGAAGCAAACGATCTTACAAAACCACATATTCACATTCCACTGAACATACAGCAATTATAAAATTCAAGTCACATGTCATGATTTCAATAACAAACATAATTTTAAGAGGTCAGTGATGAAGCAGTCTTATAAGACACTTTCACATTTAAATTTGGAACACATTTACATTGGCAATTTCACAGTTACATCACCCTGAGGTCAGTAAAGCTGTGTTATCTCTATATAATAGAGATGTAAATGTAATACACAGTTGATAACACTGCATCATGATCATCGGAAAACTAAACAACACTATTTGCATTTATAATGTTTTTTAGCATCCAGTTAGAAGACAGGTGTTGTAGTATACTAGATGAAAGTTATTCAAAGTATTCAAAAAAGGTTCCTTTTAAAAACTTAAAATAAAAAATAAAAATGAAAAAAAAAAATAAAAAAAAAAATGTCTAACCCTTTTCTATAACATTTACATTGTTTAACCTTAGTTGCTAAATTCAGCATTATCTTTGGTCATTGTTTTACCCATCAGTGCCTAGTAATCAACCCTTGCCTATAATCACTACAACCACTAAAATGTGGTTCTGTAACATAGTGGATCCTAATCAACAAAAGACTTCATGTTAGAATTACAAACATTCATAAATGTGTTTTTTAAGTTTGATCATAGTTTTCATGACAGCAACTGTTAATATAGTGTACTATGATAATCACATTTTGATTTCAGTGTACATTAAAGGGTTAGTTCACCCAAAAATAAAAAATCTGCCATCATTTACACACTTTCATCCCATTCCAACTTTCAAACCAATAAAATGTTTTTCCAAACCAACAACAAATTCTTCTTTAAACAAATTGACATCAACATACATACTGTAAATATTGTATATTGTGCATATTGTAAACGGAAACAACAGCACTTGTGGAAAAAGTAAAAAAAGGACCTAATTGGTTGTTGTGCGTTAATTATGACTGAATTGTAATTTTTGGGTGAACTAACCCTTTATATTTTAGTATCAGTTGTAAAATTTTCCCTATATTATCACCAGGTCTGATAGTACTTAAAGGTCTTGTAAATTTACAAAGCAAGTCAAGACTTAATATCTTGATTGTCCACTTCTAGAATGTCTTCCGGTTTGTTTTTGGACACTTGCTCCACCGTGGCGTTATTCTGTCCATTGTCTCTTCTCAAGCACAGATTAACTGTCTTAGCTGGACGTACAAGCCCAAGAAAGATGGCACCTAGTCCCATTCCCGCAGCACAGGAGTAGAATGCAGCACTGTAATTCTGTGTAACATCCACAAGGACGCCTAGAGTATTTGAGAGGGAAATGCAGTAAGTTGCTTGTTTAGAGAATTTTGCATTCTACCGTATATACACTGAATCCTGAAAAGTATAGCCTGGTACTGTATATTAAGCAGCTAAATGGTTTTGAACATTGAGTTATAATAAATGCAGTAATAAATGTTTTTGTGCACCAAAACAGCATATTAGATTGATTTCTTAAGGATCATGTGATGCCGAGTAATGGCTTCTGAGATTTTAGCTTTGCCATCACAGAAATAAAATCACATTTTAAAGTGCTCAAAAAATTTAAGGGAACATTTTAATCATACATTGGATCTCAATGAACAAAATTATGTGACAGTGGTCAATGGAAACCCAAATAATCAACCCATTGAGGGCTGGATACAAAATCACACTGAAAATCAATGTCAAAATTTTAAATTACCAGCTGACTGAACTTGCATGAATTTCCTCAAAGCAACTAATAATGTAAGTTGGTAGTTTGTATGCCCCCCATTTGCCTGTTTGCGTTCCTGACAACATACAGACATGCTGAGATGAAGGATGACCTTTGTCATGCCAATACACTCTGGCCACATGAGGCCAGGTATTGTCATGCACCAGAAGAAGCTCACTGCACAGATCTGACCATGGCTCTTGAGGATTTTATCCCAGGACCTAACAGCAGTAAGGGTACTGTTGTCTAGCAAATATAGGTCAGTGCGACCCTCCAAGGATATTCCTCCCCAGACCATCACTGTCCCACCATTAAATGATTTTGTAGGCAGAATAGTGTTCTTCATGGCATTTGCAGATTGTTTCAAGTCTGCCACATGAGTTTAGTGTGAACCTGCTCTGATCCCTGAAGAGAACGGGGCCAATAGCAGATCTGCCGATTCTGGTGTTCACAGGCATATGCCAATCAAGTTGTATGGTGCTAGTCTGTGAGCGCTGGTCCCGCAACAGGACATCGGGCCCTCATGCCACCCTCGTGGAGTCTGTTTCTAACAGTTTGGTCAGTAGACTAGTATCCTGCTGAAGGCATTTTGGAGAGCTCTGGCAGTGTTCCTCCTCTGTCTCCAACTATCTCCTCCACGCTCATGGGACTGTGATGGGAGACGTTAATGTGATGGCACGTATAGATGTACAATCCTTAAGAAGTTGGACTACCTGTTCAAGCTGATTGGGTTGCAGGTACTGCCTCATGTACTGCCTACAAGTAGTAAGAAGAAGCCTAACAAAATACAAAACTAAAGACAAATCTGTCAGGAAGGATAATGAGAGAGCTACTGTCTATGGTCACCAACTGCAAAACCATTCACTTTTTGGGGGTGGTCTTGATTTTGCCTCTCTAGTGTACCTGTTGTCAATTTTCATTTGTTCATTTGCAAGCAGGAGAAACTGATTCTCAATCACTTATGCTACCTAGCTAGACAGATTGATACCCTTAAAATTTAAATGACTTGATATTATGATTGTTATGATAAAGTGTTTTTAGCAGGGTATGTTACAGTAGAAAAGCAGTCATTTATTTTGCATTCCAAAGAATTTGGAACATTAAAAGAAATCTAAAACTTTGAATGACAGCACAAAAAATGTAATTCTTCTTACCTCCTAATGGTGGACCAGCCAGTCCTGCAAAACTCTGAATACAGACGTAGACGCCTACAGCTGAGGGCATCCTCTGGATCCCTATGACATCGTCCTCAGCCAACATTGGTATGTGCGTGGATGCAATGTTTCCAAGTAAGAAGCCGTAAAGCACACAGCACACTGCCAGTCCCCAGAAACCATTTACCACAGTAAACAAGACCAGCACCAGGCACATCAGTGACACGCATCCAAGAAGTACGAAGATCTTCCTGATACGCCCCCAGTTCAGGAGCCATCCGATGGAGAGACGTCCAAAGATCTCAGCAATGGCCATTGTTGACAGCATATAGGCAGCCTTGTCCCTCTCAGTACCCAAACTGGCACTGAGCTCTACCACATACAACTGTGGGGCAAAAAAGCCCAGTGTTGCAAAAAGGCCAAAGGCTGAATAGCATAAGAAACTGCCTTCTTTTAGTACAGTCAAATCCAGGAGCTTATTTTTGGTTGGGACATCCTGTTGTTTTGGAGAGATCTGAAGTGGTTCTGCTTCTCTCTGTTCTTTCCCAGATTTGAGAGCCCGGTTTATCTCATCAAGTGACTGCACCCCCGAATCTCCAGAGCTAGCAGAACCTTGCATTTGTTCTTCAGGGTGAGAGCATGGGATCTTCTGCTCAGTGTCTGTCAGAGAAATCTTTGGTTTGATGACTATGGGACGGAGCAGAGCACCACAGATAATAATAATGCCTTGTAGTGTTCCAATCACCACCATTGTGTACCTCCAGCCAATGAAGTTTTTAAGTGCTGTGAAGGCTACAGAAACAAGAAAACAATATGTTTGACTCTTTGTTACAATTCTGAAACACTTAATGTGGTGATATTGCATTCAGATGAACATGCCTGTCCTCACCTGGAGCAAAAGCAAATATAGCAAATGATTCTCCGGTGGAAGCCATGGCTGTGACCAATGAACGACGCCTGCTGAAGTACTGGGACAAGATTGTGACTGTTGGCAGAAATGTAAGACAGTAGCCCAGTCCTACAGAAAGAAAAAGGCATCTAAAAATCATTAGATGCATTGTTCATTTTGGTTTTGCTTTTAGTTAGTAAATCAAACTTTTTAATAGAACGTATATATTACTAGTTGTTATTGTGAAATTTATAGACTTATAGACAATCCTGGAGCAGTTTGGTTTTAACATTAAATATGAGCATAATACAGTTAATAAAAAAAAAATTATAATAATGAAAAGGGATCAAATGTTTGTGACTTATATAAGCATGACATTTCTTTTCTTGCTCTCTTTACTGTGATCCTTTAGAAATTATTCAAATATGATCAATATGGTGCTCAAATGATCAATGTTAACCATGACTGTGCTGCATAATATTTTTGTGGACACCGACGATAAATGATTTTTCAAAATTCTTGGAAGAATAGATAGCATTTATTTGAGATAGAAATCCTTTAGACCATTATAAATGTAATTACTATAACTTTTCATAATTTTAAAGGGATTCAATGCGAATCAATGTGCTTTTTCAAGACTATTATCCCTGTTTAAAATTGAGAACCAAGTTTTATTTTAAAACTCTGGTTTGAGAGTGGAAATCATGGGATAATTTTTATTAATAATTATTGGGTGAACTATCCCTTTCAAGCATCATTGCTGAATGAAATATCCATTTCTTTGAAAACGTACTAAAACGTATTAAATGTGTATGTATAGTATAAGGCTTTACCTACCTGTCACAATCCCAATAGTGAGGTACATCTGATTAATGGAGCTGGTGAATGCTGTTGAGATTGTGCCCAGAGATATGAGAAACCCTCCAAACATCACAACTGGCTGGAAGCCAAATCGATTACTTAGCACCATTGATAATGGAGCTGAAGAGACATGGATGGCAAAGTAACAGAAATCAAGCAAGCAAGTTAAAATTTCAAAATATAGTGTAACAGTTACAAACCTTACCTGTTAAAGTCATAACAAAGACACATATTGAAATGATCCATGATACTCGACTGTTGCTCTCACCAAAGTCACTCATTAAGTCCTTGAGAAAAATTCCAAAACTTTTGATAACCCCGTAAGTAAACACCTCCACCAGAAAAAAGGCCACAGCCACAATCCAACCCCAACCACCATCTGGGACCTCTGAATACTCTTTAGAGCCAAGGCAACCTTTTAGTCGGAAAATCCACTGTGCCATTTTGACCTGTGACCTGTGAATGTGACAAAGAAAAGTTAAGCTATAGTGAATAAATAAGTAAATGAACTTTGACAGCCACTCGGATCCATCGGTATAAACTGTATTTGGACACAACCATGATCATTCCCACTTGTAAAGAGACATTTCAATTAAAAGTAGAGACTGTAAAAAAACATAACTCAGATGTACATGGTTAATAATTCTATAAAACGTCAGACAACTGCAATATCAGCTATTAGTTCAGGCATTTCATGTATCAGGTTTTGAGACAGGAGTTGCTAAGTTGAATTTCTTACATGTGCAAGAGACCAGTGTTGTTATTGTTAGCTAAAATCAATCTGTATCCTTTTGATCATATTATGTTAATATTGATATAAATTTTTAAAAATCAACCAAGGCAGCAAACTGAAATGAGTACAGAAACGACTAAAACCAAAACAAACAAACAAAAAAACAAAAAAGTAAAAATATTTTTCAATAACTAAAACTGCACAGAACTAAATTAATAGACCTTTGGAATCAAAATAAACTGTATATATGAAACATCGCTGGTGGATAAAACCACAAGTATAACAAAGGGGCGTTACCAGAGCGATGTTACGTCATGACGGGCAGCGGGACACGAGTGTCAACAGAAGAGCGACTGAAATATTTTCATTGATTGAAATCATCGCTCGACATTAGGTGAGGAGGAATTAGTCTTATAGTATTATACGTCATAACAGTGTTTACATGCATATGGAATCTGAAGTTTGTTTCTTTCTTAGTCTTTCCCAATGTTAGGACAGCGACAGCTAACATTATTTTAGAACAGTTCCGTTCCTATTATATTCAGACTAACAATAACTTACAAAACCTAACGTTAGTCCAAAACATTACCGCTATAAATCAGCACACCTGTGGCGTGACTTAACTATTTCAAATAAACATTCATAAAACAAAAGTTAATTTAAAAATGTTCATATTTTAACACGTGTGTTTTGTTAAATCACTTTGTACGTTATCAAAAACAAAACAGAATATATTTTTTTTCAACCATCTTGCACCACCTGCTCCGTCATGATTCCTGCATGAACGTGTTTTCTAAGCTTCTTGCCACGTGGTCGTTAATATGGTCAGGACCTCTATACAAAAATATAAACGCGTGGGTTTGTGTCTTCCTGCCCTGCATATATGTGTGGCGCGCGCACAACATGACCCATGTGAATTGTTTAACTCCTTTAGTACTAGCAGTCACGTCGATTGCTATACTGTAACACTGAACAGTCAGAGCCAAAGAACTAAAAAAATACGCTTACCTTACCAGGAATGTTGCTACTCCACTGCTGTACTATGGTCCATGTGGTGCTGCTTCCACTGTCTCAAACACTGAGCTCCTCTATGGTGGGAGGTTACAGCTGTTGAGTAAGTTGAGGATTGGTTTACAGTCAATGTTGAATGAAAGGCCACACCAGCAACCCCCCATTTCCCTTGAGCTGGAATGTCAAAGGAACATGCTGTCTCTTCTTCCCCACTATTGTGTGACTGTAGTGAATGTTTAAAATGGAAAGGTGCATTAGGTAGTGTGTTATATAACAGTCAGCAAGATCTCCTCAGACCCAACAGTGAAAAGGTTCTTCATCAGTAAATTCATGCCATTCATGGGTCTTCTATCTTCCTCAAGACAAGAAGTCTTTGGTGGATAAAAAAAGATAAAGCAGAATGAACTGCATATTTTATCAAATGTCTGAAATATCATCCACATAACAGCATATTAATGTAATTAGATAATTAATGATTAGGTTGCTTTAATGTTTTTAAAATAACTATTAATAACTATTAATGATGTACAGAGTCAATATTTCTTTACATTGCATTTTAATTTTACTTAATATTTTTAAACATTTGTGGGATTAATTGAACTGTTTATATTTTTACCATTTTGTTCGAAGTTTTCAAAAAACAGTTTGCAATAATAAAATAATATTTTGTACTATTTTAGTTTTTATTTGTATTTAGTTAGGGTTTAATTTATTTGGGTAATTTTACTATTAGTATTTAGTTTTTATTTTTCTGCTTTCATTTTAATTTTAGTTACATTTTAGTAATTTTGTTGTGTGTTTTGTCATTTTTAAATACGCCTACATATTTCTATTTCTATTTCAGTTTTTTATTTTTTATTTTAGTACATCAAGTTTAAATTAAAAATGAGACAACTGAAATAAAATGATGTAAGAGAAAAAAATAACATCAAATTGTATATTTAAAAAATGTTATTTCCATTAGTGTTTATTTTATTTCAAAATGTTTAAATAAATTTAATTTAAGTTAACTATAATAATAACAACTCCCATTGAATATAATCTGGTTGCCTGTTTTTATAATTGTTTTCCCCTTGTCTGAGTATGCAAAGTAGCAAAGAAATGTATTATGTGTCAAATAAATCATAATTTAAATTTTGTCTTCTTTTTAGATATATCATAAAATGGAACAATTTGGATTTTGTTTACTGCTGCTGTTCTCTGGACTGATTTATCACATCAAAAGCCATATTAAAAAGGAAGACAAAACTAGTGAAAAGGAACGACCCAATTTCATTGTTATCCTAGCCGATGATATTGGATGGGGTGACCTCTGGTTGAACAGGCCTGAAAACTCCAAACCAACACCTTGGCTGGACTCATTAATGCTGAAGGGCAAAAGGTAGTGTTATCATTCCAGACACAGTTTTGTGCATGATTATGTCTTATTGTTGGGGCTTGTGTCTGGTGATTTGCAGATTCACAGACTTCCACTCTCCTGCCTCCACCTGCTCTCCTTCACGTGCTGCCCTCCTGACCGGCAGACATGGGCTGCGCAATGGAGTCACTCATAATTTTGCAGTGGGGTCAGTCGGAGGGCTGCCACTCAGCGAGACAACGTTTGCTGAGCTCCTGCATGATGTTGGTTATTATACAGCCATTATCGGTAAGCACAGAAACTCAAAGAACATGCAGAGAACAACACGATTAACATCCTGAGAGAAATGAACTCTACACTGTGCTGTGATTAGCTCCTGATTAACAAATAAGCATTGTCACCAATAAGCCTCCAAAGCTAAACCTATTATTTGTAATAATGTACTGTTATCTTATATTGTTTTTAAAACAGGAAAATGGCACCTTGGACACAATGGTTCCTACAATCCTGTTCATAGAGGTAAAATCTATTAATACTTTTTTTAACAAGTTTTTTTTTTTTGTTTTTTTAATTAGTTTTTATTTGTAGATTTAATGTTCATTTTAATTTAGTTAACGTTTTAGCAATTTTGTTTTATTTTTGTCATTATTATTATTATTTTAAATTAGTGCTGTCAAATTATTAATTTTGATTAATCGCTTTCAAAATAAAAGTTTTTGTTTACATAATACGTGTATGAAAAATACAGTATATATTTAAAAAATATTTACATATATATGTATATAAATTTTTTATTCATATCCATGGAATTCATATTATATACATATATTTCATATTACGTATTTTCATAAATATATACATAGATGTGTGTGTGTGTGTATTTATGTATACATAGTATGCGTTTAATCATGATTAATTATTTGACAGCACTATACATTATACACACACACACACACACATATATATAT
>JAUCMT010000021.1:5760838-5778519 GCA_032357475.1 Enteromius thamalakanensis
TTTTGATTCGGTTCGGTACATACCGGTTCCTTAGGTACCGGTGCCATAGTAGTACCGGGTTTCGGTACCCAACCCTAATGAATATATCATTGATATATATGACAACGAATTGGTGGAGCATATCACGGAAAACCTCATTCATAAAATTTTGAAAAATGGAAGTTGAGTTGGCAAGCCCATACGGCATCACCCGATACCCATAGTGGCCGCTAGGGGTGATAAAAGCAGTCTTCCATTTATCTCCACTTCTGATTCGGATGAGGTTATATGTGCTGCGCAGGTCTAATTTACTGAATACCTTGGCTTGGCGGAGTTCTTTAAGGGTGGAAGGTATGAGTGGAAGAGTGTAGGAAAACTTAATAGTTTGATCATTCAGAGATCGGTAATCAATACAAGGACGTAGTCCCCCATCCTCCATGGATACGAAAAAGAAACTAGACGCTGCAGGTGAGATCGAAGGTTGGATAAAACCCTGATCTAATGCCTATGAGATGTAGTCCTCCATGGCCTTTCGTTCAGGAAGGGACAATGGATAAACCTTACCCTTTGGGAGAGTCGCATGTAGTACGAGATCTATGGAACAATCCCAGCGACGATGCGGAGGCAATTGTGTGGCTGCCCTTTTGCTGAACACGTCTTCATATTCGGTATAATCAGGTGGTACCACACACTTCTTGTCTCCTTCAGGACTCTCAATGGAGGTGGAAGTACAAGGTAGGTTAATCTGCTGTGGAACAGACGAAAGACAATGTGAGTGACAATATGGACTCCAACTAGTTACAGGATTGTGTCTCTCAAGCCAAGGTCTACCCAGGAGAATGTCCACAGTGGCTTCCGGTAGTATGAAGAACCCTCCTTTTTGGAGGGTTAGAGGATCAGTACAGGCATTAAGGGTACGGTTATCCAATGGTTTTCCTTGAATTGTGATAATATGGTAGGAAGTGGTGCTTTTTTTCCCTGGAATTTGCAGTTTTTTTAAAAAATGTGTTGAGATAAAATTACCCGCTGCCCCAGAATCTACGAGCACTTTCACTGGGAGGAAGTAAGTGTTAGTGGTCAGCACAGCATCAATAAGTGGTATCGGTTGTGAATCTGGATGCAAATATCCCACACTCACCGCTGGATGTGCTGGTGTGATGGGGCTGTCTTGCAGGACATGTAATGGAGCACCGCAGTACAGACACAGATTTCCTTAAATCCTCCTGGTGCGTTCCCGTGAGGATAAGTGGTAAGTATTTGTCTGCATGGGTTCCTCAGACACCGTGGAAGGACTGGGAGTTTCAGTAGGTGTTTCACAAGCAGTTAGATTTTGTGATACTGTTGCTGCTGTGAAGGTATTTAGTCAATTTCTTACCGAAAATTATTAAAACTTAATTTTTGATTAGAAATATGTATTAATAGGATCTTCATTTGGACAACTTTAAAGGTGATTTTCTTAGCATTTTGATTTTTCTTTACCCTCAGATTCCAGATTTTCATATATTTGTATCTTGGTAAAATATTGCCCTATCCATCCAAATCATACATCAATGGGAAGCTTATTTATTCATCTTTCAGATCATGTATAAATCTTCATTTTGGAAAATTAAAACTTACGACTGGTTTTGTTGTCCAGGGTCACAAATGAGCATGAATAATTACATTTACAATATCGACTGATACCAATACTCTACGGTTAAAAAATTTGGTGTTAATAATTTATAATGAATAATTTTAAAAGAATGCTTTAAATTGAAAATAAAAAGTGACAATTGTTAATTTTATAACAGTTTCACAAAAGATTTCTAATTGAAATAAATGCTTTTTAACTTTCTTTGTATTGTTTCCACAAAAATATTGTTCTGATTATATGAGTATAGTCTCATGTGACACTGAATACAGGAGCAATGATGCTGTGAATATTTCACAGTTGTGCTATTTTATTTATTAATTTCTGTTAAAAAAATGCAGCTTTGATGAGGAAAAGATATGACTTTCAAACATAAAATCATTTGAATAGTGGTGTTAAAAACCTCCTGATGGAAATTATTCTTCTGTCAATGTACAATTTGGGAATAAAATGTTTTGTGTTAATGTGTCTGTGTAGCATTCAGAAGAAGCAGCCGTTCCTGCTGTATGTGGCTCTTGCTCACATGCATGTCCCACTGTTCCATAACGCCTTCCTAAATGTTACGACACAAGACCCCTACACAGCCAGTCTCAGTGACATGGACTCTTTGGTGGGGACCATCATGAAAGCGGTCAGCACAGAGCAGCTGGAAAACACACTGATATGGTTCACTGGTAACTTATTTTACATTAATTCACTCTTAAGGAAGTTGGGTTAGTTGTTTTACTAAAAACATTGCTTGTAATAGTAATGCAATGCATCAATTTCTAAGGGGACAATGGCCCGTGGGAGCAGAAATGCCAGTTCGCTGGGCACGTTGGGCCTTTTGTTGGAAAATGGCAGAAGAGCAGAGGTAATAAAGTCTCATTTATTGAAAAGTTTTTCATACCTTTAATCTGCAACAAATAGAAGACATTTCACGAATGAACATCTAGGTTTTTCTGTGAATGCAGATTTCATGCTACCTTGTGATTTCTCTTCAGTTGTTTTAGATTACAAACCCACTAATTGAATTATCATGTAATAGTCTGTTTTCATTTTTCGGAGCAGGTGGCGGCTCAGCCAAGAGAACCACATGGGAAGGAGGTCATAGAGTTCCCACAGTGGTCGCATGGCCTAAGAAGATCAAACCCAACAGCACCAGCGGCGCCCTGCTGAGGTACTGGAAAATCATTGTGTAACATGATTGTTTTGTTTTCACTGTATGACGACTGGCTTTAACTACTTAGTGGCCTGGACATCTTTCCGACTATTCTCTCCCTGGCTGGTGTAAAACCACCATCAGATCGATCTTATGATGGCATTGATATAACTGACATTCTGCTTAAGGACTCTGACTCGGGCCATAAGGTACAGTGTGTTTTGATGACACACCACTTTTACAGATCTAATCAAGTTTTTGTGAAATTTGCACTTTCTGTAAATTCTTGTTTCCGTCTCCAGAGTCTCATGCATCCAAACAGCGGTGCTGCAGGACAGTTCGGTGATCTTCAAACTATCAGGCTGAAAAATCACAAGGCATTTTACATTACAGGTGTCTGTTTATTAAAGACTTCCACATAAAAAAAAAAAGTAATTGTATTAATAAAATGCTAAATAAATATATCTGTAATTGAGGACTTAATTACCATTTTAAAATAAAATGAAAGAAATATTAAATATTAATACAAATAATGTTGACAAATAATGACAACTACATTTTATTGAGGAAAATTGAATTGAAAATAGTTTTTTAACAGGAATAAAATACAAAATACCATATATCAAAATTACATTTTAAAGTATTTATTTAGATGTTTAAAGCTTTATTTAAATGTAACACTAAATAATATATAATTACATTTTAATTTTTTTGTTTAAAAATGTATTAGTGAAATAATAATTATTTATTGTTTAAAAATGTTTTGTAACAGCAAATTAACTAATTAATTAATCACTTTAAAAATGGAATTTGAAAGTTAAAAATTGTGCATAAAATATTATTTAAATAAAACCTTAAAATAATACATTAATTGGTTTAAAATGCAGCTAGTTTGTAGATCATTGACTACTTCTATGTACAGTATGAGCTGTCCAAAGGCAATTGTGGTTGGTTCTGATGTGCCCTGTCAGGTGGATCAGTGACATGTGGTGGAGGAAGTGGACAGCAGCAATACCACAACCCCCCTCTGATATTTGACCTCTCGCTGGACGAGGCAGAGGAGACCCCTCTGGACCCTGAGAGTGAGGAGTACAGAGCTGTCCTCAAGGAAGTGGAGAAAGAGAGGGAGGCCCTGCTCTGGGACATCGCCACAGATAAGGTATCATCGGCTGACTACAATGTGAATCCGGCTGCAGTCCCCTGCTGCCAGCCACACAACCCCGCCTGCCGATGTCAGGGTTTAAAATGAGGTCAGTCAGCTCAGCCATGAACTCGTCAACACTGTTTGTCAATGAGCTAGATCACATCAACATATTGAAAGTTTTTTCCTACACTGGGAAAAGCATAGTTTAAATATTTAGTGCAGAATTGTCCCAGGAAAAAAAAGAAGATATGTTGTTGATGTTTAAAGCTAAGGTTGTGTAACAAGAAACTATAGATTCTAATATAACAATTAATCTTAATAATTAATAATAAATAATCTAATTCTGCTTTTTCAAAATGAGGTCAAACTGATTTTTATATTTCCAAAGAAATCATGAGATTGACAACTTCAATTATTTTGACAGCTCTATTTTTTAACAAAATGAAGAAATCTGTCACACGTTAAAGGTCCAGTTCTCCTAGAAAATTCAGTTATTAATGTGTGGGATACAAATAAAAATAGATGGAAATATTTTTTTGGAACATTTTTTTTGATTTTACAAGTTTTATATAACTGACAAAATGAATGTAAATGTGTTGCATTAAAAAGTGGTATAACAACGGAATTACTTTGATACAATGTCTCCATCTTCTGGTAATACTGTAGTCACAACTGTGACTGCATTACTTATTATCGGATTGGTTTATATTAAATAAACTGATATTATTGTGTTTTAATTACTTTGAAAAAAACTGGCTAATTACCACAGCAAATAAAAAAAATTAAATAAAATCATTAGATAACTTTGTACAAGAAGAATGAACAATACTTCTACAGCATTTATTAATCTTAGTTCATGTTAATTTCAGCATTTACTAATCCAATATTAAAATCACAAGTTGTTTTTGTTAACATTGATTAATGCACCGTGAACTAACATGAACATATTAACACCTTATTATAAAGTTTTACCAATCATTATTTATATTACCAGCATTTCTGACAATGAATCTGAAATCTATATCCAAATCATGTTTTAACACTCATTTGAACAGACTTATTACATTAAAAACTACTTTTAAAAAGCTGTTTTAGAATAAGTCCAACTTTCATTGGCTGCTCCCATGTGTGAACTGTGCAGTGGCATTTTAAAACTTGGTTGGTGTTGGTTGGTATAGTGAACACACTCAAGGTTTTCAACGTGTTCTTTCAGGTAATTCAGTGGACACCGAGTTCCATTTCAACCTCTTATTTTTTATTGGTTTGCTTTTAGTAAGCACACTGGTGAATCCAAACACACATACAGCAACGAACACCTGCTCTGGCACTCATGTACAATGTACAAATTACATAAAATCAACATGAAAAGGGAGTGAAGCCGACTGAAACGTCCTTATACCCTTTTAAATCCTTTAAAAACAAATAAAATAATAATTTAGGATGCTTTGAATTTGTAATGCTACTATGAACTCATAATTGTTACTGTGCCGATTTAGATAAAAAATAACATCTGTGCGTAATAAAAGATAAACTTATCTCAGAAAATAAAGAAGTACACTTTTGTCAATCAACAAGTAATTCCCTTTTGAGTATGTTTCTGTTCTCATATTAGTATTACAAGCAGCTACTGTAACACATCATCACAGCAGAATATAGAAGAACGGTCAGCGAGTAGCTTACCTTACCTAGTGCAACATTAAATCAGGGTGGGGAAAATAAAACATCATTTCAAACAATGTGCACTCATTTTTATGCATTTGGGTTATTTACCTTAGCTAATACAGTTTCTGTAAGGAAATTAGTGTTCTGACCATAAAGGAAGAATCAATGAAATTAGATATCAAATAAAAAAGGCATTCTTAACAGCCACTCTAACACTTGTGCATTATGTCATCACTCACTCACCCTTGTGATTTGGGAAATTTATTAAAATACAAAAGACGATACTTAGAATAATTTGTTTTAACTGTACAGTGAAAGTAAGCTGGGTCCAAAACAACATATTTCCAAAGAATAAAGCCATTGAGGTCTAGAAGAACATGAGGGTGAGTAAAAGTTGACAGAATTTTAATTTTGGACCAAACTATGCCTTAAAAATACCCGAAGTTCCAGTAGAGCAAACAAGTGAGAGCAACATGCTTTTACAGTTGGGAGAAAAAAGGAAGTGCCTTAGACAGTCAGTTAAAATCTGGTTTTGCTAAAATAGATCAGCAATATGTCACTAGGTACTTCCTGCTGCTAAAATCATACAAACGCAGAAATATGTTAAGAATGGTGAATATTAGAATCAAGGTTCCATAGTGATTTACACTGCTTTTTCTCATAACTATTTGTTGCATGTGCAATTTACTCTCAATCCTGAATGGTACATTAGTCAGTGCATTGTATGTGTTTGTTCACATTGTTGTTAGGGAAAAACTACAGCCTGGTCAAATCATTCAGTGTATCTTCTGTAAACAGTCTGTGCCTGAACACATCAACAGTGGATCAATGCAGCAAACAGTTACATGCACTCACTCACAAAGTAGAAAAACATCTTGGATGTTGACTGGGAAAGAGCTGAAAGGTCTTAGATAATTCTGTCCTATTTATGACTCATCTGGTAGGTGGGTAGTGATGATAGTGTGACTGTCCGTCTCATGACATTGCATCGAATCCATCTCTATGGCTTGTAAAACAAGTGTGTTGACATCAGCAGCATTGTCAACGAGGTTACTGACAGTCTCTGTCACGGGGGCCGTTTGCGTGCTCACTGCTTCTTCAATTCCCTCAATTATCAAAATGGCACTGCCAGGCTGAAGACGCTTGGCATTGAGCTTGTTCACTTCTCCAACATGCACCTCGTTCTCATTCATGGCCTCTTCCTGGGCAGCAACATCTTCATCACTGACTCCATTCTCCTGGACCATATGTTCCTCTCTTATCTCAGCTTTATCTTGATCTTCAGTATCTGGAGTGTTTTCCTCACTAGCATCATGGAGTGCGACGTCTTCTGCTGTTTCAAGTACCTTCTCAGCATCATCACTGAGATCAATAGCAACTTCTTTATTATAGATCTCCTCGCTTGGATCTTCTTCATAAAGGATCTTGTCAGGGCGTTGTCTCACAGTGCTATCCTGTTCATCTTGACTTCCCTTCTTCACTTCATTGATATCATCAAGAGTCTTCTTCTCGATGACTACTTCTACTGACGTAACATCAGCTGTGTCTTCAGCAACAGGTGTTTCTTGTTCAAGATCTTTTTCATTATGTGCATCTTCTTGCTGTAGCTTGTCTTCAATGAGTCCTTCTATCTGTGGAGCTAGATCTTTGGCATCTACATCAGGCCTTTTCGTTTCTTTTGAGCCAAAGTTTCCATCCTCTTTCTCGGTTTCTACAGAAACAACAAGGTCTGGGTGGACTTCAACTACTAATTTCATGTAACTCTCTCCCTCTTGAGTGCAGTCAAGTACAGTCTGTTCTGCATCACTCAGCCTCGACTCGGAGTCTGAAACATCTGTAACTTCATTTGGAGGCCCACTAGAGGTGGCTCCTGGACTTTGTAATGAAGGGAGGTGAGGAGCAGGGCTGTAAAGAGATGTACATCATTAAGAGAAGGTCATCTTTATGTTACATCAGCAAGAGCTTTGTCGTTGTGAATCTTGTTGTTTTACCTCTCTACAGATTCATATGGAACAGGGGTGGGCCCTAATTCTTGGGCTCCGTCCCCTTCCCCTTCCTCCTGCACCCAGCCACGGTTAGAGGAAGCATAAGTCAGAATGGCTTCTGTCACAGTGTAAGGGGTGTGACCCTGCACACAGTCCTCAATATGCTTGACAGGAAGCTGAGTCTGCAGGAAAAGATGGAGCTGACTATCTGACAGGCATACTGTCATGTGCAGCACTCTGTATAGGAAGACAAAAACAAATGATTTCAGGAACATTCTACGTAAAAATGAGCATCTCTGTACTATTTTACATGCTATTGTAAGAAGCAAACACAAGAGGGTTTTATATAAAGAGCTAGAACTGACTTATCCAAGAAGCTCTGAAGGCCCTTTCTCCTCCTTTCAATGAAGTCATCATTAATAAATGAGAATAAAGACTTTTTCGGCAGATCAGGAACAGGTCTGTGGGAAATAAAGTGATGCATTATTATGGGTTGCTATAAAGATAAAGCAATACAATGCAGAAAAAGCCCCCATAGTTAATATTTAAATAAGTTTTAACTGGCATATATAGATGAATATTTTTTTTGTAAATGCTGAGACATATGCAGCTATACATTAAGGAACTTACACCAGACCAGCGTTCTTTTGTAGTTTCTTCTTCAACCACACAAACTCGCTGTATCGCCGCCTCACACAGGATGTTTTGGCAGTGAATGCCTTGCTGTTTGTCTGGTGACAGAAAGCAAGGATCCAGATGAGATAACACAAGGAAAGATTAAAAAAAAGTGTTGAACAACAGAGAAATAAAAAAAGCATATAGTGAAAAACTGATATATCGACTGTGATAAAGATTGTGATCCGCTTTTCTATAGTAGTTTCATGCATCTTTAAAATACTGGTTTTAATAGAAGCAGTTTTGTGAGCGTTTCATTCGCTGTGCATTAAATGACATTATGTACAATGAATTAGACATACCCTGACCTGCCATCCAGATGTTATTATACGTTTAAATTATGTTCATTGAAATACAATGAACTAAAAAAGACCTAATGTAGCAATGAAACCACCATGAAGCAACAATTTTATAAAGACATGGCTGTGATTTAATCACCAAAACTGTACAATTATTGGAGGCACATTAAGTAATCGTACTATTTAAATATTTTTGTGTCTAAAGAAGTATATAAAAAATACTTTGGAAATTGGATACTATGATATTCGTATGATATTAGATTATAATGCTGTAATATTAGAAGTCTTGAAGCAAAAATACTCACATGAAGAAAGATTTTGAAGTCCACATATGAGTTCCACGACCCTTCGTTTTGAACGCGAGGATCTTGAACTCTCACAGCAATGAACTCCTTTAAAAAAAAAAAAAACTATTTTAAAATCAAAATGTCAGAATGATCAAATATTTGTGACATTTTCTACCTTTAAAAGGACACTCCTGCTGTCCATTGTTATCAACGGCATAACCTCCTGTGTTTAATGAGCTGTTTTGCAATATGCTATTTCTCAATATCTAACTTAGAACCATAAAATCTCATTGCTTCAGTGCAATGTTCAGATCTGGCATATCACAAACAAAAAGAAGAATAAGAAACCCATCTTACATCTTGCTCTTGACTTTTGATCATCCTACCAGAGGAAATACGACACAATGGACATCTGTGGAAAAACAGTCACTGCAACATGAGTCATCAACCACAACAAAAACAACTCTTACCATGCATGTTTTGCTGTGTTTTTTTTTCCCTCCTTCCTTTTTTAACTTACACAATTGGGTCTTTTCTGTCTTTGTTTTTCCATAACTTGAGGAAAGCAAATATTTTCACAAATCCATAAAGGGAGAAATCAAGAGACCCCTCAGACCTGGTACTGTCTGCTCTCCAAAACATCACTAAATGTTGATTAGAGTATCTAGGGAACAAATATCTCCTGACTTGCTCTTTTAACCCTTGTGATGAATCACTTGCCCCTCCTCTTTATCTAAACGGCCATTAATCATGATTAAAGAGTAAATTCTTTGAAATTGGTCATACTTTTAGCAATCCTACGTAACGTTAGAGTAGGGATACTATGTATTAGTACAGTAAAGCTTTTAATTCGATAACCTGTTGTATGCTAACTTATCTGTCACAGGACTTTTTACTCAAAAGAATAACTAAAAGATACACTTATTAGTGCGATATTACCAATAATAGTGCTCTATTTTCAGGTTGAATTTCAGGTAAGTTAGCGCAAGTTCGTGTGCTCATAGACCCGAATGTCAAAAATAAAGTAAAATTCGTACCTTCATCCCATCCGTCCGTTATAAATTGTGATTGTTCTTAAATGTCACTTAGACTGTATTACACATACACATAAAACACATTATTAGTATGACAAAACATTGAGAGTATGCGAGTTACGTGATCGGTTTCGTTTTTCTTCAGCTGTGAATCTGTAAACAAGCTGCGAGGTGAGATGCTGCCATCTAGGGCACTGGTGGTTAGTCTGTTTATGATGCTCAAACGAGCAAGTAACATTAGGGTTCACTAGGTTTTGAGACTCAATATGTCAATATGGCTTATCCTTTCCCTGTAACGAAAAGAAAATCGTTATTCTCTGTAGATTATATTAAAGCAAAATACCACAGGTGGAAAACATTTTAACTAATAACATCGTTTACCATGTCAAAAAACATTAAGAAAGTTGTTCTGTATTACCATTTTTCATAATGTTATGTTTAAATATGCAAATAAGTTGTTCGGGCAAAGTTGCATAAACTTAACCTCTGTTAAGAACTAGACTGGCTAACTAGCAGTTAGCCAAGGGGTTAATTAGCCAAGGCTAATCAATAGTATTCTTTGTATTTAACTTTCTATGTAACCGATGAGTCATTATAACGAGTCTATATATAAATATATATGAATATATATATATATATAAATATATAAAAATATAAATACATATATATAAAAAGCCTTAATTTAAATCAGAATAAAAGTGGAAGGTTTGTGGTAAATTGAGAGTAAGTTAATGAGGAAAAACTAATTCAGAGAAAACATCTTTGAAGGATAGCCTATGTATTATAATTAAAACGTACTGACACAAATAGATACACATTGAAATGTGTATTTGGTAGTATTTAGGAAGTCTGAAAATAGACAAGCTGAGGAAGCAAAATCTCAAAACAATGGTTACTGTATAAACGACTTGCATAAAATGTTTATTTTGACTGGAAGGTGCAGAAATACATATTAGTTTCTGATATTATATCTTAATATTGTGACACCGGTGCTGTTTAAAGTTGTGAATTAGTGTCTGATGTCAGTAACGATGGAGGATCTATTCTACATGACGTCTCAGTGGAGTGTTGCATGTAAGAACTTAATCTGCTGTAATCTTCTTTAGCTTCTGTTGCATGCAGGTGGGGATGTCATACGGAGCTGCAGAGACAGACAGGGACAATGAGACATCGGTTTGATAGCTGATAGCTGATTAGAGCGTGCCTTCTGGCTGGTGAGTTTATGACAATAAAAACATTGTGGATTATTTGTACACTGCCAAAATGTTGATATTTGTTATTTTCCAAAACAAGATATGGAGGACACAGAAGTACGGCAACAGAAGCTGGACAATCAGGTACATATCTACTTTTGATTAGATATTTAATCAAGAAAGTTTTCTTTCAATATTTTTTTTTTACCTTTAGTCATGCTTAAAAGCATCCTCTAGTTTTTCTGCTTTGAGGATATGCATTTATATGAATGCCATTACTGGGTAGTCTGATGTTCATATCATGTCACTGCATAGCGTTCACTATTAATCAAGAAACAACAAAGGAGAAGAACAGATGCCCGGATGATCACAGCGAATCATGACATTCGTCCCAAAACACGCAAACAGAAAGCTGAGTCGGACGATACAGCTTTATTGATAAGCCAATCTCAGAGCAACATTTCCCTCAGTGGTTTGTAATCAGTTGTTTTGTTTTATTATCAACACGTCATGCTGTCATTATAATAATTTCGTAGAGTTTTACAGAAAATAACACCCTGCTTATTTATTGTCAGACACACAACCTGAGCAGATTTATGAAAACACGGTGGAAGAGATTTGTTTAGGAGAGCTGAGCATTTCATCCAGAGCAGAAGAGGCTTCTGAAGAGGTTGCTCAATCTGTTCCAGTCATCACTAAGAAAATCGATCTAGGGATCAGCCCGCAGCACAGCGCTAAATGCACTTTAGACACAGAAGGCCTGGCAGATGGAAAGAAAACTAAGAAGAAGGGTGTTAAGAAAGGGCAAACCAGATGTAAGTGTTTTTCTATTTTCAATTATAACTTTTGGTATCTGTATGTGATATGCCTTCACATTTTGTTGAATTGCACATTGTAGTACTTGAGGCCAAACCTGCATTAGAAGAAGAGGAAAATGAGGGGAAAGAGAAAAATACTGTGAAGAAGAAGGATAAAACAAATGAATCTAAGGAGAAAGTGAAGACAGAGGAACAGTCCTGTAAGTGTACCGGAGATGTGTCTCCATTGTTAAGCATGATACAAGTTAAAGGTCATTTCCTGTCACAGCCCAGTGCCTCATCCATAAATAGGAACTAACCTGACATTGGCATTGTTAACATTCCAACTATTTTCCAGCAATTCAGACAGATACGGTTGTGGAAATCAACATTAATGAAGGGAAAAAGCCTGAATCAGAGAGCGAGGATGAAAGAAAAGACTGGATAAAGAGCCCCGTCCCTCCAACACCAAAGAAAAAACAACAGCCCAAACCATGTATACAAATCTCATGATATAAAAATTGCATATGATGTCTTCATGTTAACCTTTTTTTAATATGGTTTCTTTTGATGTGCCCTGGTTGTTAATATTAGTTTTCTGTCGTTGTAGTGAGATGTCATCTCAGTGACAGTGAGGAAGAAAAAGAGGATGAAGAGGAGAAGGGCAAAAAGAGGGAAGGCAAAAAAATAGCAAAGTCAAAAAAGGGAACAAAAAATGATGACAGTGTTGCTTCTTTAAACTCCAATTATAAGGAGCCTTCATCTGATAGTGATTCTTTGGACATGGGAAAAGTAAGATGTTGACTAAATTCAGTTGTTCAGTGTTATGTACACTATCTATCTTACCTATCTATAGATATAATTAATTTATTATGCAAGTGTGTGTATATATATATATATATATATATATAGTGCTCTCAAACAATTAATTGCATCAAAAATAACAGTTGTTGTTTACATAATATATATCCGTGTTCCTGTGAATATTTATGTATATATAAATACACACACATACAGTATATATTTTGTATATATATATATATATATATATTTTTTTTTTAGATGTTATTAATCACAATTAATTGAGATATATATATATACACACATTGTACTTTTCTATGTTATTTCCGATTTTTTTAAATAACATGGAAAAGTGTTTTTTTTCCCTCGTTTTTATAGTTTTAGTTCTAGGTTTTTTTTAGATTTTGTTATTTTAATACTTAAACTAAAAGTAACTTTTTTGTATTTAGTTTTATTTTATTTTATTTTATTATTTCAAGTAAGTTTTATTTTAATATTTTTTTATGGTTTTAGGTTTAGATGTACTTTAACCCTGTTCTTTTTTTCCTTCTTGTCCAGTCCTCTCCGATGTCTTTGGAGGATCTGGAACAGTTTGCCATGCGCCCTGCTCCAAGAGACGTGACTATTCAGTGCAGGATCACCAGAGACAGGAGGGGAGTGGAGAAAGGCATCTTTCCCACGTATTACCTTCACATGGAAAAGGAGGATGGCAAAAAAGTTAGCAGAAGTGTAAATAAAGAAAAACATGAAAAATAATTTGTGTTTTTCATTCCTTAACACATGGTTGTTCCCTTATCCAATGTTTGGAATGGGCAGGTCTTTCTGATGGCTGGCAGAAAAAGAAAAAAGTGCAAAACATCAAATTATTTGATATCAATCGATCCTACTGATTTATCCAGAGATACTGAGAGCTACATAGGCAAGCTAAGGTCAGTACCATTACAATGCTTTAGCACAAATATTGTTTGCAATTCTGCTCGTGCTAAAGTGTATCATTTTTCTCCTCAGATCAAATGTCTTGGGGACTAAATTCACTGTGTATGATAATGGCGAGAATCCAGAAAGGAAATCATTCCTTAAAGAAACGGATACACTGCGACAAGAGCTAGCAGCAATATGTTATGTAAGAGCTAACTGTGTGCTGTTTTGTCTTTTTGTTTACAGTGTTTATATGGATGTATTATGTTTTAATGCAAAAAAAAGCTTACTTTGTTCTTTGCTGTCACACAGGAGAAAAATCTTTTGGGTTTCAAAGGACCTAGAAAAATGACTGTAATTGTTCCTGGTATGCACGAGAATGATGAGAGAGTTGTTATTCAGCCAAAAAGTGTGAGTATTATGTTGTTCATTTTTTTTAATATAACGTTTCTTCCTTTGGATGTATATTACGGTTCAGACGTTTGGAGTCCAAATCATTTTTGATGAATATTATGATAAAAAGAACATTTGATCAATTTAATATTTTCTTTCTGTATGAATTTATATGTAAAAAAAAAAAAAAACCTGACTCCAAACCGTAGTGTATGGTAGTGTTTTTTGTTTTTTTTTTGTCACACTTCACTCAGATAAAAAAAGTGTTTGTTTCAGCTGTTTTAAATGTATTTATATAATGAAAATGTAATCTCTTTTGCATGTTCCAGGAGCTGGAGTCTCTGCTCACACGATATGAGAATGGGAACAAAGAGAATCTTGTCACTCTTCTAAATAAATCACCCAGCTGGAATGATCAAACTCAGTCATATGTGCTGAATTTTCATGGCCGAGTTACTCAGGCATCTGTGAAAAACTTTCAAATTGTCCATCCAGATAATGGTGAGTTATTCATTTTACTCATTTTGTATTTGATGCTATATTAAATAATACAATTCCTAATTCTAATGAATATCTCTCCAGTGGACTACATTGTGATGCAGTTTGGGCGGGTAGCTGAAGATGTGTTTTCCATGGACTACAGCTTTCCAATGTGTGCTCTTCAGGCATTTGCCATCACTCTGTCTTCATTTGATGGCAAACTGGCCTGTGAATGAGCGTCATTCATCTGTATTTTCTGTTCTTTCAAAAAAGGGAAACTTAGCGTTAATTCGAGATTTGAATGTTCTTGCAGTCACTTTACATTTTTGCTACTATGTACAAATTACAGTGTACAGTAGATCATTTATTATAAATCTACAGTTTATATATGTATGGATTTCTTTTGTATTTATTCTCTCTTTAATTGTTCATTTCAATTGCCTGCTCTCCAAGACTGTATGATTTAGCTAAATATTGTAATTTCCTTTGTTTACGTGAAAAAGGATTCACATTCCTTGTTAAATAAAAACCTGTTGAATTTATATAAGGCTGTATTATACAGTTACTCTTCATGAAGCTACATTCAACATCTTACAGACCTTCATTACACTTGCTTTTTGTTAGATATTTGAGATCCGAGTGAAATATCATATTTCCGGCGGGGGGCGGTAAAAGCCTTGCTAGTTTTTTCACGCCTCTGCAAAACTAAAACAGAAGAAGAAAGCGACGAATTCGTATACATGCACATCGCCCCATTTTGAACTCTAAGCATAACTTAAGGTCATCCGTATCATTTTTATATCGGCATTTAGGCACCTCGCAGCGCCCATCAACAATCAGCTCTCAAAGTTATTTGTGGAAGTTGGCTGGCGTGAAATGTGACTTTGAATGGAAACTCCCTCTTTTTGGTTTTGAGTTTTGCAAGTGTGAGTTTGCACACGGATGAGCTAGCGTTACGCCTCTTAAGACAGATTCTTTTCATCTGAGTGGGCTATAAGATACATCGAGAATGCGGGACCGGACCAAAGAGTTGGGCAATGTGAGTACAAAGTGGTGCAATGCACTCAGGAAACCGGCTAGCGTGCTAACAAGGCTAGCCCACGGATACTGTACCCACAGCTACAACTGCGATTAATTAAGAGTTTCACAAGTCCTCACAGCTCGCTCTGCTGCTGTGTGGCTATTTATGTGTCTTAATGGAGATTGCTTTAAAAAAAAAAAGTCATGAGTCAAATCCTACGGATTGGAGGCTAACACCCTTCTGCACTACAACCTCTAACGTTATAGTACTGCAGTGTAACGTTAGGTGGGGTGTAACGTTAACTTTATTTAGTCCACAAACAAACTTGCCGTGAATGTTTGCAGTTGATTTCGCCAAAGATTTATAAACGACTGTTGAAATGGAACTCATTTCAGTATCATAATACAATCGTTGGATATTTCACACCCTCAAGAGGAAAATTTTAATGTCACATCCGTTTATATCCTTGTTTTTTCCTATAAAACTATGCTGTTAACTTTGTCTGGATTTTTTTTTCTCCTCGTTTGTAACAGGAGTAAGTGAATTAAATGGGTTGTAAATAAATATGGAAAAGTTATAACAAATTCTTAATGTTTACTCTCTTTATCCTCTCCTTACTAGACTGCCGATGCCTCAGATGAAGATGAAGAAACCACAGCTCTTATGATAAAGCCTGGATCTGGGAGCTCGGCAAACGAAGAGAAAGACAATGAAGCTTTCTTTAAAAAGGTTCACATGAATTATTTTGGGTTTGTTGTGTATACAGCTCCAGAAAGGAGTCACTATCAAACACTTGTGACCTTGTGGCCTAAATTGTTCACTGTGAATTACGTGAATTTTGTTACTTAAATTGTGTGGGTCAGGATTGCAATGTTTTCTGAATCAAACTTCAATTAGTTATAGCCTGCTTTTTTTCTAAATAGGTTCAGGAGATTCGAGAGGGACTTGAAACAATTAAAAAGAAGGTGTCAGAATTGGAGAACAAACAGAAAACCGTGTTAGGAGTTGCACTTCCAGAAGATAGTAAGTTGCTCAGCTTTGTCGTGGTTATTTTTATGTTTTAACCCATTCCTATGAATGAACAACGTGGTTCTCAATAGAGATTTTGTTTTTCTGTTTAAGTTGTTTGACACAATAAATTATAAATCAATATATTTAAAAAATCTCCTTGCTAATAGGTATGAAAAAGGAACTGCAGTCCCTCAGAGAAGTCATCAAAGACATGGCCAGCCAGATCCAAAGGAAGTTAAAAAGTGAGACTGATAAATAAACATAGGTGGTTGTTGTTGAACGTTTTCCGTTGGACCTACTGGATGTGAATATTTAAACCGTAACTTTGTCACAGGCATTGAACCTAAGAAAGCTGAAGGTGGAGACAAATATATTCCAATAAACGTTAGAATGCGGAGAACCCAGGTCAGTGGTTTTTATTACGTATATAATAAATATTTGTAAATATAACATGTGAACAGTGTTGTTTTGGCTTAGAATAATCTGTTCTTCTCTTCTTTCCTCAACATCTTTTAAAAGCATGGTGTTTTGTCCCGTGAATTTCTGGAAGTGATGGGTCACTATAATACAATTCAAGCCCAGTACAGAGACAGAAATGTGGAAAGGATACACCGACAACTCAAAATCAGTATGTGCATTTCCGGTCTTGCTTTATTCTATTGATAATACTAGCATTATCACATTGTTTCTCATAATAGCCTTTCAAATTTTAGTTTCCATTTGTACGATCCACAATGCTAGGTGTCAGTACAAGTCCAAGACTGCTGCAGTATTAACCAGTGCAACTTGGCTTTCCTTTGCAATATATTTCTTCAAGATACATAAACTGAATGTGGTTTCTTCTACAGCTGGTAACAATGTGACAGATGAAGAGCTAGAATCCATGCTTGAGAGTGGACAAACTGATGTTTTCACGCAAAATGTAAGTTGTTTTCTGTAGTGTGCATGCATTGATTTGAATGTGTATGGTGCCTGAAGGTACCGGAGGAAAATGGTCTACACTGGGGGTTTGTACTAAACTACTAAGTACTAAACATGTTCATGCTTGTCATTAAAGGGATAGTTCACTAAAAATTTTTATTGTGGCATATTTACTCATTCTCATACTCTCCCAAACCTGTATTAATTTGAAGAGTTTCGTTGCAAAACGAGACATATCCATTTTGAGAAATGTTGGTTATTTGACATTATTATTTAAGACATCAACAGCCAAGTTCATTCACAATTTTTG
>JAUCMT010000021.1:5798257-5810980 GCA_032357475.1 Enteromius thamalakanensis
ATATTTATATACATCATAACTATTTTAACTATTTTAAAATATATTTTTTTTATTTAAAATATATATTTATATATATATATAAAAAAATATATATATATATACATCATAACTATTTTAACTATTTTAAACAGGATCGCAGGTTAAGGTAAAGACAATTTTAACGTAACATGTTAATATGCTCGTTAAAAATTTCGTTTTATATTAATTAATACACAAACTGAAAATCAAAGCATGCTTTTGACATCTATGGCCGGTTTCCCGGTTAGGGATTAGATTAAGCCAGGACTAGACCTTTGCTAATTTAGGACATTTAAGAATTTTTCAGAAACGTGTCTTACAAAAATGTATTATCTGTGAGCATTTTAAGACCAAACAATGACAATAATGTATTTTAAGATATCTTAGTGCAAGCTTTTCCAGTTTAGACAGCTCTTAACATTTAATTTAATCTAGGACTACTCTTAAACCCTGCTCGGGAAACTGCCCCCTAATGTTTTGTTTTTTTGGACCGCTTGTTTCCAAAGCTTTTATTTTGAAATCAGAACTTCCGCTGTATGTAGCTTCTACAAAAATCAGTGCATAATTCTGCACGAACATGTGTGTTAGAGTTAATAAAGTCGTGACAGTTGCATGTTGCTGAAAAATACATTTTCTTAAAATACGCGCGTCACAAGACAACAAAACGCCCGCGTCCGCGTTAGTTAACAATTAAAGCACACTAAGAAATTTATTTCATAGATAAGATGGATGGAACCTCAGATTTATTTTGGCCGGCGATGCTGTTTACCCTTCTTGCAATTATAGTAGCAGCAGTTTTTATGGAAAGAAATAAAGCTGCGCCGTCAAAGTGCTCCCATCAAACTAGCACTGCTGTGAAGGAGAGAGCTGGTCCAGTTCCCAGAGATTCCTCACAGTGTCACGAAACACAAAATAATGAAAGCAGCCAACAAGACATTCAGCCGCAATCTAATGCAAAGAGCCTTAAAGATGAAACCAAACTTGTAAAGGTAAGGATTAATGCTGCTTTATTTAAGTTTTTGTAATTGTTTACAGGGCAGATGAAAATGGCAAACCAATGAAAACAAAGAAATGTTTCTCTAATGAAGCTTTCGTTCTTTCTATCTTCTCCTCAGGACTCAAACTCAGATAATGTGGACGAAGTTTGCCAGTCATATTCTCCAGTTCACACCTCCACTGGTTGGGAAGAGGATTCCTTCCAGTCTGGGATAAGGAATGCCCTGAGAAATTATGCTCAGTCATCTGGTATCAAAATAATAATGATGATTATATAGTAACAACAACAACATTTTTACTAGCTTCCTGTTTGTCTTATTACTTATTATTATTACAAATAGTAGAAAATGCTCTGATTGCGAATATAAACATACTCACAGACACTACTTCAATCAATATCCATAGGAATTGAACTTTAAATATTAATAAAAAAACTGTATATGCTAATATATAAAAGCTACTTAAGTGTATGTAGAGACACTTTTATGACAAATATTTTAAACATGTACACTTTGTTACAATGTCAAACTAAAAGTACATTTTAAATCATTGTTTACATTACTTTTAGTGATTTTGCAGATGCTTTTATCCAAATTGTTATTTAATGATCTTTTATCATATTTTAAAGAAGCCTTATTTTGATATGTTGACTAATATACTAAAGCACATGTTAAGTACATGATTGCAATTCTGATATTACATGTATATATTTCCAATGTACTAATTGCCACTTCATCATTACAAATGTGTAATTATAATTAATTTAAATAAATGACATACATATTTCAATGAAATTACATAAAAGTATATTATAGCATAAATGCTTGTCAGTACATTTAGCATATTTCAAAGACAATAGAAGTAATTATGAAAAAACATCTAAAATATACTGCTAAGTGAGTAAAAAGACAGTTTGCCCTTATTGGTATTACTTTCAAGTATTTTATTTCCATAATGAGTAGCTACTGTTTTTAAAAGTCTGCTGCTTCCTCACAGGTATAGTGCTTAATACATGTATGTGTTGAAATTTCCTGCATAATGTTACACATGCATCATGCACCCCCTTGACTGAAATCATATTTCAGGCCCCACAAACTATGTGTCACCATTAACCCCTGTCCAACACAACTGTGTGTGTCACATAAAATGAAATTGGTTCAAAAATGAACTTGAACAATGCCAATGCAAATGTTATTGACAAAGCTAATTTAATATGAACTTTTTTAAACATTCACGAGTTACTATTTGGTTATTTAAGTAAGTTTGTCACTCCATACCTTCCACTCTGCAATAGATGCTGAGGAGAAGCCCTTGACGTACATGGCTGGGATGCTGAGGACCCGCCAGCTAGAGAAGATGATGACCAGGGAAGAACTGGAGGAAGAGCGGAGGTGATTTCTTCTTAACTGAATGTTTGGTAATTTTAGCAATCCTGGCAAAAGTCCTGATGGATGATAAAAACTAAAACTGTCCAACAATTAAATAAATAACAAAAAAAAACTTTTTAAATATATATGCGTGTGTACTGTGTAAATTCATGTAAACATTTTTAAAATATATGCTGTATGTGTGTCTTTATATAGACAGAGTAAATGCATGTAAATAGTTTTAAATACATACTGTATATGTGTGTGCGTCTTTATATATACATAGTAAACATTCACAGTACACACACACACATATATTATGTAATCGAATACTTTTATTTTGGATGCAGTTCATCATGATTAATTGATTATTATCATTAACCAGTATCAGTATCAAAAAACTATTTTCTATCTGAATGTATTTTAAAATAAAAATTTTGAGATATTCTAACATGCTGATTTGGTTCAAGAAACATTTCTTATTACTATGACTGTTAAAAATGATCTGGCTGATTAGATATTTTTATTTTACTTTATTAATTAAAAAAATACTGTTGTGAAATTTGTAGCATTATAAACGTCATTACTGCCACGTTTGTTCATTATAATGAATCATGTTTAAAATGCATGGTTCACTCCTTCGTGATTCATCGAGTTTTATCCTTGTTTGCTTTGCATTTTGCTTTTGTAGTTTGCTTTCAAATACCTTGATGATAAATTAACCATACAAACAAAAAAAACTTTTCACTCCACCTATAACCAACATTTTAAAATAAATTGTCTTTAATAGTGTGCAAACAATTGGTTCACTTCAAGATTGTAGTTTCACATGTTTACAAATGTGCTCTTGTTTGCATTTTCACATGCCATTTGTTGATTATTCAAATAAGTAAATAAAAGATATTTTCTGTTGAAACAGTATATGCTGCAACACCTCAGTCATCATGATTACACAGTGAAGGTTTCAGGCTATTCTCGTTTTCTGTTTGCCAATTGTTCCTTTATACCCGGATAAGCATGTCATACCTGTCAGAATGTGAGTTTATTATTTGGATAGGATGTAAAATTATTTTATTGTTTTAATGTAACTAAATTAAACTGTGCACGTTTTTTTCTTCATGTTTTTATTTTTATTTTATCACTTTGCAAATATATATAGAGAATGAAGCATTTCATTTGCACAAACCAGTAACTTTTTATAATTTTTTTTTATTTTCCCAAAAATCACGTTTTTTTTATTGCACATATCAAGTAATATCAATCATAATGAGTTGTTTTAATCAATTAATAATAGCTTAAACAAATACAGGTAATTTGCATTCATTAAATTGACGGCTTCAGCATTAAACACGCTTCAAGTTTCAAGCAATCAGCTTCAGAAATCAACAAAATCAACAAAAATCTCTTCAACACTATTTACAGTTCAGATTTACCTTCGAGAATCTTTAAAATGCCAGTAATAAGAGAAGCATAAAAATCACACTCCACAAGACAAAATAACAGCTGGATTCAAAAATGCACATGCATTTAATTCCCAATATTGATCAATAAAACAGTTTTGCCATAGTTTTTCAAAAGTCTCTTTTTAAACTTCCAAAAAATTCACCAGGTGCTGGACATTTTTTTTTTCTTTTTTGCATATTTGTACCATATTTGTACGCTAAACTTTCCACAGCTGTAATTACTAATTTTAGTGCTGTTAAACGATTAATCACCAACAGTCGCATCCAAAAAGCTTTTGTTTACATAATATATATATATGTGTGTGTGTGTGTGTATTTTCTATGTATATACAGCATATCCTTTAAAAATATTTAAGTATTTAAATGTATATATTTAAATTTAAACACATAAATATATTTAATATATAAAATGAACATGTTTTTTATAAATATATACATGGATGTGTGCATTTATATACACATAATAAACATACACAGTGCAAACACATATTATGTAAACAGAAAACAATGCAATTCATTGTTTCCTGTAAATAATGCACAGACTGAGCATCTGTGACATGTATTTAATAATGTATATGTGTTTTGTTTTAGGGTTCAGCGAGAGCAGTTAGCCTCCCTCTTCCAGCTGCTCAGAGACAAACAAGACACGTTTGGTGAGGTGACAGAGAGTGACTTACAGGAACAACTTAAACTCTATTCTGTTTGACAGTGTGGTTAATGTGGATTATAGATTCAAATACCTTTTTATGGAGAAATCAGTGACTTCATTGAACATAAAAAAGATTGGGTTTTTACTTGAATGTGCATATATGTATTTATTGGTTATTATTATGCGTAATATAAGCAGTGGGGAAATGTTTATTAGACAATTCAATAACAGTTTTATTATTCAATGGTTTTATTATTTGTACTTTACCTTCACTTGCTGTAATGATTATGGTGCATGTCAGTTCAAATCCTTGTTAAATGCAATATGAATTAAATTGAAAGTCAATTCAAAATCAGATAATAATACTCACTGCTTACATATTGACACTGTGCTTTTTTAAGTTACTAGCATGAAAAATAGACAAATTATGTATGTTATTTTTATTTTAATAAATGAAAACACTTTTTTGCTTTATATTTTGATTATTTATGAGTTATGTTTAAATTTTGTTCGTAGATTTGTGCAGGCCATAGATCAATAATGACATTCGTAGCAATGGGCGGACTATAATCCAGAAATAAACACCTGGTTGATGATGTAATAAATTTGAAGAGGTAGATTATAAAGCAGCGAATCTTTCACATGATTATGACCAGACTGATGGAAATTTGTCATGAAATATGCAGAAAGCTTGGGCTGTTTTCAGTCTGATTCTGACTTGTTGCACGCTGCTCTATCTAGTGCTTTGGATGCATCTCTTTGAACAGTTTCACAGGTAAGAAAATATTTTTTTTGCAAATATTATAAATTTGTATAATATACTAATTACTTGTATTATTTTTTTTACTGTTTTATTGGATATTTAGATATACTGTATGGATTACCACAAAAAGCTTATTTATGTTTCTGCTATACTTTCCTCCTAACTAGCAAAACTGTCATCATTTCTACATTCATTTTATCACAACTTGAAACTACTAATTTGTACAAAACCGAAAGTCTTGTTTACTCCACTGAGCAAGAAACCAACATTACACCTCTTCCGATACTCTATAAGAAAAATTTTACAAAACTTCCAGTGTGGGATTTCGAAGATGTTTATTTGCGAAGCAGTGAAGCAAGAAAACATGTAAGTTCTTCTTTTCCCATACCATTCTCACTGTGAAGTAGTGCAGTCAATTTGATCCTGTGGGGGGGGTAAATCCCTTTTTCCATAGACCTGTCCAAAGTCCCTTCAAAACGCAGAGGATCCCAAGTTCAAGGAGGCTGTTCTTCCTGACATTCAGCTGTGGCTGTACAAAGGTCTACTCAACATAACAGAATGGAATCGATTAGCACACTTCAACAATCCCTTCGGCTTCATGGAATACAAATACAATGGTGATAGCCTTAAGCAAATTTAAGTGTTGGCTTAATATGGATGTGTAGAATCCTGCACATGTTTGAGAAAGGGGTGCAGCAGTTCGATGTCTTCATGTTACTATTAGCATGATGTCCTTGGAGTTTAGCATTGTAAACAATGGAAACGGGACTTTTTTGTTTGCTTAAACAAACATTACGGCTTCATGTTTAAATCGATTGCATTTCTGACATAATGTTAATTTTACTTGTAGTCACCAGTTTTAAGATTTTTAAATGGAATTTTGCAGTTTTTAATATAAAAGATTTATTCAGGCACGTTGTTTTTAAAAAATAAATGCATTGTTGAAATTTTTTTTTTTTGATGACGTATGCAGTGATCTGTCACTCACATGAGATCCAAGTTCTGGGTTATAATGGTAGTAAATGGTAAAATATGTATTTAGGCCACATACATGGTTGATACACACCTGTCTCAGAAATGCAAACTTGAAGAAATAGTTAACCCAAAGAAGAACATTTACTAAAACTTTACTCACCCTCAGGCTATCCTTCATTAAAACAGATTTGGAAACTTTTTATCACTTGCTCACCAGTCCACTGGAGTGAATGGGTGCCGTCAGAATAAGAGTTCAAACAGCGGCTAAAACATCACAATATTCCATGCAACTCCACTCCATTTATTAACAATGTAGCTTCATGTTTGTAACAAATTGCTCTATCCAGTCTCATTTGAATCATAAGAGAAATAAGTAAAGATTAAAACTGGTCAGTCACAAGCTTAGTCTAAAAGGGTTCTCAACAAATATGTCTAGATTTTGATGTTAGAGGACATCAGAGATAGAGAAGTTTTTATGCAATATGAAGTTAAACGATTTAATCAGAGTAATTTATATTACTTGTGATATTCTTGAACTGACGGCACCCATTCACTGAAGAGAATCCACCGGTGAATCAATGATGTAATGCTAAATCAAGACCCAAACGTGTCTTCTTTAGTGAAGAATCTCATCTACATCTTGGATTGCCTGATGGAGGAGTACATCTTCAGCACATATTATTTTTCAGTCAGCTATTGCTTTGGGTGACCTGCTGTCCCAACTATTCACTTTACATTTCTTTCATGTACGTTTTTTCCCCTCACCGAAGTGGTCAAAGAAGCAGTGGATTTGATACCAAAGCCTAAGTCTTCAATATTACTGCCTGTGCCTGAAAGTTCAAAGGATGGCTGTATCCGCTGTGCTGTTGTGGGTGCTGGTGGCATTCTCAATAACTCAAAGATGGGAAAAGAGATAGACTCCCATGATTATGTTTTTCGGTAAGAGTTAAACCAAGTCATAGTTTTCAAATAAAATTAGCTTTGTAAAAAAAAATTGCTTAGGACAGTTGACAACTGCATGAAATAATTGTGCTATAGGAATAGCTCACTTATGAAAAGCCATCCTAGGTGTATATGACTTTCTTCTTTCAGACAAACACAGTCTGAGGGAACACTGAGTCACAGGTCAGCCAGAACTCGGCGCTCTCGCAGATTTACAGAGCTTCAAAATAATGGGCGCTATTCACCAGCATTACCAAGCTTTGGGAGAGCCAGAATAAAAAACAACAACAACAAAAAAACCTAACGTTGTTGGTCTGAAAGAAAAAGTCATATACACCTAGGATGGCTTGGGGGTGAGTATTTTATGATGTAATTTTTTTTTTTTGGGTGAACTGTTCCTTTAATGCATGCTAATAACATAGCTATCTGAGGTCTTGACTGTGTTTGTTCTGAAACAGAGTTAATGGGGCTGTTACTCAAGGTTACGAGGAGGATGTTGGAAATAAAACATCAGTCTATGTACATACAGCTTTTTCTTTATATGCCAACATTCTGTCATTACAAAAGTATGGATTTAACAGTATTCCACAAGATGAGGTCAGTGCATTCTGTCTTAAAAAATCATATATTCTGTACAATGTGCAGTTTCAATGAATTATTTTGAATAGTTTTAATAGTAATTACACTACACAGTTTACACTACTATTAGCGATATGAGGTTAAGTCTTTTGTGTTCACCAAGTTTGCATTTATTGCGTTTACTTAAAGTACATTTTTTTAATAGGGTATCAAATATGTAATGATCCCTGAAGGCCTGAGGGACTTTGAGTGGCTCCAAGGCCTTCTGCAGGGACGAGCAGCCAACGGGTCATTCAAGGGTGTGAGGTACAGGCTCCAGCTCTAGCTCTCTCAAACTGTCTCAAACAAGAATAGCATTGCAACAGTGACTTCACCTCAGCATGATAAGAGGTGAAAACGCACTATATGATACTGATTTATTTTAAAAATAAAAATATGCATGTATTTTTCCATAGGCCACTGAACTATTTCAAAGGGAAGTTTAATGAGAGTAGATTCTATGTTGTTCATCCTGACTTTCTTCGATACATTCGCAACAGGTAAAGTTTATGTGATGGTGACCGCTTTGTCTAATCATACAACAATCCTAAGTGTGATAGATCTCTTTTAAATGACCTCCGTTTAAACAAAAAAAAACAGGTTCATGCCATCCAAACAAATGCAGGGCATTCATTGGGCAATTTACAGACCAACCAATGGAGCGTTTGCTTTGTTCTTGGCTCTTCACACGTGTGATATTGTAAGTAAACACAGTAGTTATTTTCTATTCCAAGTTGTTTGTTGCTGTTTAACACTGGACATACTCTACAATACTATTTATGTCATTTGTAATTGTATTAGACATATATTACTTATACCTTATTAATATAACCTGAAAATGTTGTATTGCTCAATATCAGGTGGATGCCTATGGATTTATTACAGAAGACCACCATAAGTACTCCAACTATTATTATGAAAAGCTGAAAAAAACCAATGTAATTTTCTATATTAACCATGACTACAACCTGGAGATAAAGACTTGGAAGAAACTGCATGACTCTGGAATCATTAGACTTTTTCAAAGACATTAGAAGACAACTATCTGTTCTGTCAGCAGGTGTTATTTTAAAGGATACAAGCTGTGGACTAAAACTAAATGAAACATTTGTAATATGCTGCAAGGTACTATCAAGGTTTATCTTTTTTTTTTTTTTTTTTGCTTGTTTAAACTGAGAGGAATGTGATATTTAGATTTTAAAATGGTCATGGTTTATGGGTGTGTTCGACTTTTGTTCTTTATTACATTACAAATTCCCAACATAAATCTATTTTTATTTATATATTTATACTATCACTTTTCTTAAAGAATTTATTGTTTTTTCATAAAAATACTTCCCCCCCCCCTTTCCATGCACAAACAGGACCAGTTATTTATTTTTAAATATATCTAGAGTATACTTTTTATATTTCATCTTACAAATGTTCTTCCTGTTAAACAGCATCAAATTCCAGAAACGACACAAGTAAACATGAACAGGAAAGAATAATCAAAAGACTAATGTAAAATTGTTTTCTATTCTATTAGTTTAGCTCGTTTGTTTAAATGGTAATCAGCCAGTACAAATACAATGCATCATTAAACCGTGTGTTTATTTTAGGACTGAGAGAGAACAGAAGGGAATATACCAGAAATATTGAAAAACTGCTAAAGATTTGGGGGGGTTCATAATTGGTCAAAAGTCTTACAATGGATTATTTTTGAGGTTTCACCTTTCTTCACCCTGCATGTATTTAATAAAAACTTGAAAAACATGCTGAGCTGTGTTATTCAGATTGTCTGTTAGAAAATACTGCACTTTATAATTAATCATTGTGTTGGTTGAAAAATAATCAGGGAATAAACCTAGTCATAATAACTTGCATATTACCGCTTGTCCTCTGAAAAATCGTGGTCCTTGGGAAATCCTTTTCATCCAGTGCCGGCCCATCCAACAGGCAATTAGTTTTGGTTAATTTGCAGCCTTTTTATATAAAAGTGTACTGTTACCATCATGGAGAGAGGTGTGTAGGGGAGTGACTTGGTTAATTGATTTATGTTACCTATATGATGTCTACCCATAGATATGAGTTAGTGTTTGTCAACCTACTATCTTCCCTCTTATTACAACTTAGAGCACCCGCCCTGTTAAAGGCTCTGCACGGCTCTGGATTCCCAACGCTTTTTATTAACCAAATGTTCAGGCAAGACATCATTTACTACAAGCTTAATGTGAAGGCTTCTGAAAGTAAACTTGGGTCTTTTAATTTAGCTTAATTTAATAAATTGATAAAGACTACAGTAAAAGTCTGTCACACTTTTTATTGATATATTAAAAAAACATTTAACATTGACAAAACATAGGTAACATTAAATATGCACTGAAGTGCCTTAAAATGCACATCGTTATGTGGTATGTTAGCCTATAGCCTAATCATTTTCAAAAGAACAATCCATAAAATATATAAAAGTATGTAAAATATTTCTTACAAAAATTAACCATGATTATACTATCACAAAAAATGATTACTAAAAGGTAAACCATGGTAAAAACAAATTAAGTGAATTGTGTAAAATCGTTATAAATGTTTTAATAGATTATGACATTTAGCTACATCACAAAAATATCAGGGAGTAACATTTATTTGATGTGAGGTACTTAAGCCCCCACCATAACTGGGTTGCAGTGCAACAGGACTAATGACAGCTCAATAAAGTAGTATATGGAGTTCATATATGAATATTAAGCTTGATATGTTTCATAAGTTGTATATCCATAACTGTTGTCAAAGTTTTGATGTTTGTGCTTCCTCTGTGTTTATTCAGCAGCATATATATCTTGAAATTGTCTTTTTTGTGCTTTCTTCTCACTGTTTCTTTTGTCTCTTTTGCACAGAAAATGAAACATTTTGTACAATGTATACGGTTGGGTAATTTGTTTTCATTTTTGTCACAATGGGTCGTTTAGGTGAAGATTTTTCAATGCATTTTTTTGGTTTTACTAAATTTTATATTTGGGACTGCCAAGCTTGCTATTTGGAAAACAAGAAAAAATAAAATGATTGGTAGAGATACGTTAGATCCCTTGTTGATGTTTTTAGGTTTAGTAGCATCAAGACTCAGGATAGAACATGCATATTATAAACTTGTAGGGTGTTTGCCGATGTTTGTAAATACTTGGGCCATAAATGGGGTGTTATGTGAAGTCAATGAAAATGATGATTTATTGCTCGCATTAAGAACAAAGAAAAAACATTTTTTATTAATGGTGTTGTTGGTACTTTCCACTTCATGATGAACTGAGATGAAAAATTGTGAAATGCAGATTGTAGTTATTATATATGATATAGTATGTTTTTATATGGTTGTAAATAAAGGATTTCTTCCTCTCTCTCACTCACTCTCTCTCTCTCTTACACGCTCTCTCACACACTCTTTCTCTCTCTTTCACACACACACACACACTCTCTCTCTCTCACAATCAATTAAATTTCAATCAATTCAATTCAATTTGATTTATTGGCATGACATACTTGGGTACATATTGCCAAAGCATTGTACACATCAGAATAAAAGGACAAACACATATACAATATACATCCAAAAATAAAACAGAAACAAAAGACATTCACACGTATGTTCGATCTTCTGAAGTGTGTTGTTATAATAATCACGTTTCTTCTGTCTAAGTATGTTTTTGTATTGTTTCTGAAGTTTAGAGTGCTTTAAGCGTAATTCTGGGTTGACTGGATCTTTGTGTTTTTGATTTGAAGTTAATCGTAGCTCTTGTCTAATTGTTTTGCAGTCATGGTCAAACCACTTTTCAGAAGGGTTTTGTTTAGCTTTGTTTTTATGTTTATATGTAGCGGTTTTATTTAAATTAGCCTTTTTTGCTATATTTTCAAAGATGTCATTAATATGTTTAATTGCTAAATTTATCCCATTAAAATTATTATCATAAGTTGAATTATTAAACAGTGTTATGGAATTGACTATTTCATTTAACTTAAGCGCTTTGATATATGCTTCAGCAGCATTGAAAGTCCATCTGTATGGAGTTTTGAATTTTTGTAGATGAAATGTCTTTCTATGGATTTCTCTTGCTGTGATGTTTTCACCTGTGATATAAAGATTGATCTGGGCTTTGACTGTAAGAGCACTGAAATGGGAGGGGTTTATATTTAATATGGCATAATCTACGACACTGTTGTCAAGATCTGAGCTGAAGGTAAATCGTCCACAGGAATCTCCTTTGATTCTACCATTGAGGATATAAAGACCTAAGTTTTGACAAAGGTGGACTACTTCTTTTCTCTCTCTCTCTCACACTCTCTCTCTTTCTCTCTCTCTCACACACACTTTGTCTCTCACTCTCTCGCTCTCTCTCTCACACACACACTCACACATGTTTTAAATTGTGTTGTGAGCTCTTTTAATTGTAATAAAGTGTTGTTAAATTCTCTCGCTCTCACTCTCTCTCTGTAACATAATTTACTTTGTCTCCACTTTATATTTTGTCAAGTGTTGTAACAGTTTTTCTGAGTTGCTAAAACACATTTCCAAAAATCTCATCTCTTTGTCTCAAAACACTAAACAAACTCTAAAATTCAAGCAACAGTAACAAAACCTTCGACTTCTGTTGCAAAACCAAACATTTGACCCAAAACTATTTTAACTTTACTCAAAATCAAGCACCACTGTCAAAAACCACACAAAGCCAGCCAATGTGCAAACACAACTTAGCAACAATTACACACTACCTGAATAAATACAAAACACTGTGGGATAGCGAGAAAATAATATTTATTGATTCTTTTATTCATGTGCTCACATTTAACCAAAAAAGAAGTGCAGCAAAAAAAAGTTTTATATATATATATATATATATAAATATAAAAACAATAGTTTTGCTCAAATGTAACCCGATAAACTTGTTTCATTCGTATGTTGTT
>JAUCMT010000021.1:5815649-5831055 GCA_032357475.1 Enteromius thamalakanensis
CAAAAATGCATTATCTGTGAGCATTTTAAGACCAAACAATGACAATAATGTATTTTAAGATATCTCAGTGCAAGCTTGTTCAAGTTTAGACAGCTCTTAACATTTATCTTAATCTAGAACTAGTCTTAAACCCTGTTTGGGAAACTGCCCCTTAATGTGTTTTCTTGCTGCATCTGCGTAATAAATGCACAACCTTCGATGTTATGCGGTAGTCTTTCTTGTTGCATAAACTGCCCTAAGGGGTGAGGAGATATGATGCACAAATAAGAAATGAGTTCCCCACCGCTGTCATAAACCAAACATGAGAATGATTAATAATTTTCACTTGATTAGACCTATCTGCTTTGTGTTTGGCTGTTGTGGTGTAAGGATGCCTATTGTTCAGTGAGCTATTGTTTATTATTTTGAAGGCCAAGGAATTATTACAGCGGCCACTTTAATGAAAGCTCATATTACATCCTCCATCCAGACTTTCTCAGATATGTGCTTAACAGGTAAGAGGTGAAATTTCCATATACTCGTAAAGAGTGTGTGAACTTGTCAGTTCATTATTTGTAGATGTTTGTGTCTGACAATTTTTTTTATTGTAGGTTTCTTAGGACAAAACAATTGAATACGAAAAGATGGTGGCTGGTCAGGCCAACTAATGGAGCGTTTACTCTTCTGATGGCTATGCACACATGTGACATTGTAAGTGTTATTTTAATAATAATAATAATAATATTAATAATAATAACTATGATACAGTTTTATTTTATAAGATGGACTGAGCTTATTTTATAGTAATGCCATGTTTTCTCTGCTGTCCTGCAGGTGAAAGTCTATGGATTTTGCACGGATGACTATCGGAAATATCCAACCTACTACTATGACACCAAACACACTAAGCTAGTGTTTTATGCTAATCACGATTATCGTTTGGAGATGAGGACCTGGAAGCAACTTCATGATGACAAATTTATATGGATATATTTGGGAAAATCAAAATGAATCCGTGTTTTCTACAAGAAATTCATCATCTTTGAAATGACCCCCCCCCCCACACACACAAGCAGAATGTGTAAATTGTTGCAATTATTTTTATACATTTTTGTATCGTTAGTGTATTTATATTCTGTAATAAACAATTTATTATTGCATTGCAACTCTAGAGAAGACTTGATCAGTTTTAGAAGAAAAAGATTGTTGCTCACTGATATTTTCGGTGTGTCTCTGTCCTAATAATTTCTTCATAATTTAACATTAATTTTAATTTAATTGAAAATTTAAATTTAACATTGTTCAGGGCTGTCACACGCAATTCCTTAAAGGTTTTTGCTACAAATTATTTATTTTCAAATAAGCTGGAAAGACTTGATTAGTTGGATCAAATGTATTTAGGGTGAAATTTTAACCATGACAACCCTAAACTAGTTTATGGTTACCCCCCCAAGAGCTCTCAGGACATTACAACGTCATGGCACTAGATGTCGCACTAACTTTAGAAACTACCATGAATTAACCTAGGAGTCCCAGATGTTGTCCTTAACTAAATTACCATCAACGAATGCTAAGGCCGTTATGAAATAAGTGTTAAATCAGCGTCGAGTGAACACTTATGGTATGGATTTAAGTTGTAACATTTGTACGATGAATTATATAGACGTCTTTGGAACATTACATCTATCGATTTAAACACGGTATTTTATAGGAGTTGTTCTTCATGTATGAAATCCTTTTACTGAAATATATAAGAGTCTTAACAGCGCACCTTTCAGGAAGAGAGAGCACTGCTTGAGGCGCGTGACTGATCCGCGCGCGCTCACGCACCGGTGTCAAACACGTTCAAGTATGGCATTGCTCTCTTGCGATTTCTCGAACAGAAACGAAAGACATAAACGGGATTATACTTATTGAACTTCGTCGGCTTCGTGGAATAAGTGGTTTTAGGCTGTTATATCGATCTGACTACGCATTGGTGAGTATGTGATCCTACGGCTCTACACGACAAGTGCATTACTTATTTAAAATTTGATTAAATTACAGCGAGAGGTAACCGTTCAGGAAAGTTGTCATTAATGCTTATGGTTATTATGTATGTTTTATTGTCCGTCCTACTGTACTTTTCATAACAACGACACGATCAGCGAAGTGCTCAGGTTGCCTTGGAAGTGATTGGTTGCTTGTTTATTGTAAACACAAATACATTATCAAGAAAAAATAAGATGTTTTCTTTAAACGGGAACAACAGCAAAGTTGCGTTTTGTCTACAAATGTTATTTAAACGTGTATATGACTGTACAGCCCGAGCAAGGATAATACAGCATGTCTGTTTCCCCCTTAGGTTTCCTTGGGATGTTCTGGCTTTAAGGATGGCTTACATTCAGTATATTCTCGCTCCTCAAGAGCAGTCGTCTACTTCATGTTGCATAGGACCATACATTAAAAACTAATGCTAAATGGTTAGACCATATGTGTAAAAACAATACAAAAAGTGATAAGGAAAACCAAAAGCCAAGTCCAAAATTGAATGAACAGATAGAATCATGACATTGTGAATCCAGATCATAACACTTTTCTGGAAACTGGACGAAGCCATGGGAAAGGAGCAGGACCTTCTTCTGGCTGTGAAGAATGGAGACCTTCCTTTAGCTCATAAACTACTAGCCAAGATCAAGACCAACCGAAATAGTAAGTATGGTATTTTTTTTCTTTTGGCAGGGACCATTTGAAAATATTATCAGCCACAGATGAGATTATACTGTACATTAATTAAGTATTGAAAGTTTCTGTTTCACATTTAAAATATTTCAAATGATACAATCTGCAACCTGATACCCTCTACGCTCCTCTTTAAAAATGCTGTTAATGTGTCCCAGAATACATTTCAGGTGAAGAATTCATTTTCAACCCCATAGATGTTTCTGTGTCTAATATTAAGATTAACCATCAGGGACTCGTTTATTTAACATCTGAGCTGCAACAGCAGTGGCAATAACACTGAATCAGCCCTGTATGACATCAAACAACAGCTGCATCCAAACTGAACATGAAAAGACCATTAGCTTCTCTTGACCATTCCAGTCATTTATGCACTTCACGTAAACACTGGATGCAAATAGGTGCCTTCAGACATCAACTGCAGTTACAATGTCACGTTTAATCCTTTTTTGGGAATTAAATCCAGTAGACTGTCTACTCACTAGGCGGTCAAGGGTCAGTTAGTGGCCAAGTTTGTGCAGTGCACCTGCAGAGGATGTTTTCAGGACAGTCTGTAAGTCCCCCCCCAGGCAGATGGATACTGCTTCGACTGGAGGCCAAACCGAGTCAGTTCATAGCAGGTCAGACGGCTCCTCTGCAAATCTGAAAGTTTATAGGTAGTACAATCATGGTCATATTCTGCTACAGGATATTGATGGCAGTGTGAAGTGTTTGTATATTAATATTAAATGTGTTTCTTGTCACGCAATGCTGCATGAATCTTAATCACTCTCATAATCTTGGAGATATTGGAAGAGTGTTTGGTTTTACAAAACAAGGCAACGGCAAGAATTTTCTCAGTAAGTTTTTATAGAACGTTTTCTTAAAAAGTGCCTCATTTACTTTCATTTCCTAAATCTTTTAACAGACATATGGTTTGAGACTTAATGACATAACCATTATAATGAAACTTTACTTGGACTATTGCTTGTGCACAATGTACATTTCCTAATATAATGCCTAAAATGAGTGTCAATGTAACTATTGATGATGATAGTATGCTCTTTGAATAATACATAATTTTTAAATTTCATATATTTAAAATGTACCTGAAGTATACTTGCAATAGCTACACTTTAGCCAACCTCAGTGTATCTTTAGTTGGATTCGGCACTGCTTCTACACAATTAAAGTGCAAAATTAGTTGTTCCAATGTAAGTATACCAATTTATTGTAGGGTGGTACCTCTTCAAAAGGTATATTTTTGTACCTACAGTATTAGGTACAAATATGTACACTTTAAGTACTAATTTGCACCTTTAACGTACCAAAATGTACCCTTTAGATACAAACATGTACTTTTTGAAAGAGTACGCCCCCAGTGACAGCTTTTGTACCTTTATTTCTGAGAGTCTAGAGTACATATGGAGATTTGTAGTATGCTTAGCATGAAATAAATGTATTTTAAAAACTTTTATATATGTATTTTCCATTAAGGTGGTCTAACTACTTTAATTGTAACCTTGTTATTTATTAAAAATTCAGGTAAAACTAAAGAAGAGACGGTTGATCAGATAATTTATTTTGTATTGTGACTTGCGTCTAACTGATATAGATAAGCAGAAATAATGTAGAAAGGAAAGGGGACTTGGTTCTATGCATTGTAAGTTGATTGGATGCACTAAATGATTGGAAAAGTTCAGCATACAAAGATCAAGTTAATTTGTTTTAATTTCTAGTGAATTTTTATTTTGATAATGTTATTATTAAAATAATATTTAATTCCTCTAATTCTGTTGACTGAGCTTACTGCATCTTGTTTTGGCTTAAGTTGAACATTTAAACCCGATATTCTTAAAAACCTTTTTGCCAATATCTGTAATCTGGCGTTCATCTCTACCCCCACCTGTCTTGTTACAAATCAGGGATAGCCCATATGGCAAACAGACAGATTAACTTTAAAGAGAGTTGGATTTCAGCACACCATCATCAGGGCTATTTTGCTTTCAGTTGCTTTTGTTCCCTAGAAATGTTGTAGTCCTGTAAAACGTTGGGGTCTATGTAAGCTGACTGAAAGCCATGTTTTTCCCCGCAAATCATGTTTTACGCGAGCTTGTACATGTTCTTATACTCTCTCCTCTTGTTCATGACAGATGGGTCAGGCTGCTCAGGACTGTTTTGGAATCTGCTCAATGGGTTAATCCATGAGCGATGTTGTCAGTCATCGCTAGATCTAGTATAAACTCTGTAAGTCAGCCGTTCCTTCAACTTAGCAAACAGTTCCTGCATCTTACAGTCAGCTTTTAAATATTCATCGAATCTAGAGATTAATTAAAGGATGGACAGTATTATTAGCATTATGTGAGAGCTTGCATACATTTACTATTTTTAGCGTAATTAGTCTACAGAACACAAGGCTACTGTAGAAAACACAAACAGCGCGCACAAACATCTTGCATCTAGGTCCTCACATTTATTAGAAATGACTGCATGAGAATGTGCTTTTCTGCCTTTGTTTTAATTGTCTTAAAGTGATCGGTGCGATTGTTGACTGTAGAGAGGATTTTCTTTTTCCAGAAAGCGCTAAAGTTATCGCACTGACTAGAACTAGAAAATTTGTGCTTATTGAAGTAAATTGACTAAATGTGGGGATTTGGTGATAATTAGAGCTTAACAAGCATTTTTAAAAGTATCACAATGACACAGAGTTAAGTTTTTGGCAAAGTTTACATTTTGCATAATCCTGTTTTGCATTATTTCCACACTGTTCTCAAACCAGGATAAAGGGTGTCTCATGTAAATCTAACTATGTGATGGCATATTGTGATCATTTGGTTCGTTTTGGTGACCCTGCACCGTAAAATCTCATTGGTTTGGATCCCACGACACATAGCTGTACATTTTAAATATCAAATATGTTCTGTTTCTTTTGGGTGAAGAGAGACAAGCCACTTGTTTTTGAAAACACAGCATCACTTCTGGTTAGTACATGGTGTCAGAGGGAAAGTGATTGTTTATAGCTATAATAAATATAGGTGTGATTTAGTGTTGTTACTTTGATTTGTCTCACATTTCCTGTTTCACTTCTCATTGTTGATGAAAATGATAACGAGTCTCTATGGGCTTCAGAAATCTCAACACCTTTACATCCTCACTGGCTTATGTAATAGTTAGAGCAAGTCATTCAAAAGCAAGAAGTCACCACTTTGAATGAGTAATTTCAGAGTAAAAGTTTTTTTTTAAACATACGCCCTTATTAGTTTAGCTTTATTATAGTGAGACAATAGCCTGGATTATATTTGACCTCTGTGACCCAAATCTTCTGCATTGTAAAGTTGAATAATGTCCTACATTGAGACTTAACATAATCTTTGGTATCACTATGGCCATTGGTCATATGATCCACTGAGCTTCAGCTCATTCAGAACAGATTTTCTTAAACAAGATGTTACTGGCCTAGTTATTTCCAGCAGCATTAATTTCACAAAAAATGATTAATTAAAGCTTCTATGATAAAATGAAAAAATGTTTTTAAAGAGAAGTCTAGCAAGGTAAATGTAAGCTTAATTCAAGCTTACTGGTTCTCGGCAGGTTTGTTTACAGTCATCAGTACCAAAACAACCATACAAAAGCAGGTGAAGAAACCAGACTGTTTAAGAGATATGAAATCAGAACACCATGTTTGCTTTCGTTGTAATGATTTTATCTTCTTTTATCTTCTTCTATAGATTATCTTAAATACCTTGTTTGTAACGTCCTCGTACATGATTAAAAAAAGATTAAGAAAGCATTTTTTTTATGGATCATTCCACAAAATCAGTGCCTATAAACATATTTAATGTAACAGCAAATAAATGTCCCATTTAAAAATATTGCAGTACTATGTATGTTTTAATCAATATTACGTCAAATAAGTCAAATAAATATTATTTTAAATAATTTAAATAGTGTTTATGTTGGTAAGGTTTTTGGTCTGTCCCTTACTATGATTTTTTTTCTTTTTCAGCACAACTATTAATTTGCAAAATGAGGGCAAAACAATATAAAATATCGCATACACAAATTGTTCTCAATTTAGTCTCATTGTTTTTGGCATAAGTATACATTTTTTGTAAAATATAAATAATTTTATTGATGCCCCCTGATTTGATCTCAGCCCTGTTACCCTCATAAAAACCCTTTCAACTGACATTATTTCTATGTGGTTACATCATCTGTCAACCAGGATTTCTACACTTAAAACACAAGCATGTTTCTCCCACTCCTCTATTATGTTCTATTTTTGATGATTTGTAAGGCTTGACTGAAGTGGGGGATCAATCCTGTTACCATTTTTAAAATGTAAATTTAAACCAATTATTATTAAGGATAAACATAATCAATATATACAAGTGTACAATATGGGCTTTTATCAACTTGACTATTTGTAAGCATCTAGCAAATTTGTTTAAAATCTCAGTAAGTAAAGTAAAAAAAATGTTCCAAGTGAAAAATACCCTGGTTTCGTGAAATGACCCTTATTTAATAATAATTATTATGCAATAAATGAAAGTAATAATTAACATTGTGCTTAGGAGTAACTCTTTATGTTGACTAGAAATATGCAATTCATTGCAAATAAATGTAACTGCATTCTATTACAAGTACTGAGGAAAATGGAAAATGTGCAATTAAATTAGTTACTTAGGAAAATGTGAACAGTTGCCAAGGAGGTCACATCTGAATATTCTAATACACATACAGATATGATTGATTTCCTTCCAAATGACATTGACTGCTTTAAAATACGAAACACCAATTTTTCAGGAATTTAGGAAACTAAATAGAACTTATTCGGTAAATACTTATTTATTTAAAACTTATTATTTTAGGTTTATTTCCTATATTTTCCTTTTTTTCCCACAAGATGCCATTTTTTTCTGTCATAGCTATGCAAAGATTTGATTTCAAAAACTGAGAATGATCTCAAAGTAAAAAGAGGCTCAATTCTGATTTTGTGGTCACTGTGCTTTAAAATAAAATTATTCGAATCTTAATTCAAGTAATGAAAGGTTGAAAGTCTGACAGAAAAATAAAGGTTTAAAATTAGTAGAACAGCTTGTCCCCTGGAGTAGTACCTCAGTACGTACTACGTACCTATTTGGGGTATTTGGGATTTGTTGTTTTAAGGGTACTACTCCAGGGACAAACTGTTGTACCCCAAAAGGTACAATTTTATGCCCTTATTGTGTTGAGTGCTACTGTAAGGTAAACCCTGCCTGCTTAAATATTTGAAAATTATTAACAGTTGAAAATATTCATTAGAAATGTAATTAAATGTAATTAGTTACCTTTAATACAGAAACTGAAATAGTTACACACACTACTTAAATATGGGTCACAATCTTTAAACTATTACATTTCCAAAGAAATCTTCCCAACATACTCCATGTTCATGGTCCAGTGTGGGTATTGTATTTTGCAGAATGACAATCATCAGTGAAACTTTGCCTTTCAGACAAAGGTTTGTTTGAGTCCTTTGCAAGATCATTTACATTATTTCAAATGTACACTGAGCCAGTAAGTCACCTTTGTGCACAGTCACGTTGTACCTGTTGCATAACCAGTTCCTTCGTTTATCTCCGCTCATTCATTGACAGTGAGCTCAGACACCTTGACAATTTTCCAGTTGTTTTGTTCAGTGAGGCTTTCATCATGTGGCAGAACGTTGTTTAAGAAATGAGCCAAGATCCAGTGTTTTGGAAAGGTATTACAGTAAAACCTTTTTCCTATGTTGTGGTGGTAATTCCCTTTGAACACACTGTCACAAAGGCTCATGGGATAACAGTAATGTGACTGCTGGATCTTGTGCGCCACACATAAAGATGCTGAAATCTATGTGGTAGGTTGTTCAATCTTAGATTGAGAAGTTGCCTATAAGAGACGTTAAGAGAAAAGAGAACGATTATAAGAGAAAGATTTTGTTTAGCTTGTGTTTTACTGTGCTGTTTACTGGAACAAATTGTAGGTAGGTCATTCAACTCTATTACCCCAAATTGCTTCTGGCAAGCCAAACCAAATCACTAGTGATCCATCTAATTAAAGTCATTATCTAATCTGTTGAGAGATTGACCTCCGACACCTACTTCTGTTCCTGTACATTTCAGAAAAGGGTTTAGTGGTGTGTGTGCTTATGTTTTTTTCCATGACTTTTGTCTATATTGTTACGTTTCTGTTTGGTTTCGTTTTGATGTCCATGTGCTTTCCTTGTTTGGTCTTTCCTGTGTTGGTAATGATTATTAGTTTATTAGTTCCCTTCTATGTTTCCCCAGCTGTCTTCCATGCAGTTATTAGTTCTATTATACCGTTCTGTTTGAATGTTCAGTGTGCGTGATTAATGCTGTTTACGTTACGGCTTGTGTTCTCCTGTTGAGACCTTCTAAGTTTATTATTAAAAGATTATTATTTTGTTCGATCTCCTTTCCTGGCACAGCCATAACATATATAGTATAAATATCAATATGGGATTTTTTATTTTTTATTATAAAATCTAATCCTATGATGACAAAAATTTAGTTTTGTAATGCCACATGATACTCCAATAATTATTCTAATCTGCTGATTTGGTTCACAAGAAATGTTTCAATTTATTTGAATTCTTTTCATTTATTTTATTCTTTAAAATTAATTTATTTTCAGTTTTTAGTTTTTTTAAATACATGCAATTTAATGCAGACTTGCTAAACAAAAATATTAATTCTTCAAAAAAAAATCATGATGACAAACTTTAGAGTGGTACTGTACTTTAAAATGTTATTAAATTGGTTTATATTTCATGTGCTTAACTGTGCTTCAGGTTTTGTTTTGCATCTTAGAACTTGTTTGGTAATGGCATGGCATTAATTAAAGACTAAGAGCTGACATTAATTTGACATTTTGACAGATGCATTTTCAGTGACATTATTGTCAGTGGAAATACGCCAAATTCCTAAAATCAGTGTATATTTAAGGCTATTGTTAATTATACCTTAGACACTCTGTCTTCTCACCTGTTCATGTCCAAACTTCAGGTTCACTCAGTACCTGTATGTTGTTGATTCTATTCATCAGGAAAGATGCCTTCAAGCATAAAAAACCCACCAGGCTCAGTGACAATGAATGACTCGATACAAGGTGTCCTTTAAATTGGCTCATTATGTTTATTGTGTGGGTTTAGGGAGTGGTTGAGTCCTGTGCGGTTACTGTGGCTCATTTCATTTGAGAGATGCCCACATTACAAGCAGCTTTTCCATTCAGCGAGAAAAGACCACTGTTGACAGACACAAAGGGTGTTTGTGTTTGCACGCACACTTTTGTGTGGCTACTGTGAGCAAGGGAGAGAGAGGGGGACAGAGATGGAAATTGAGAGATTGGGTGGGATAGACATGTCTGGAATGTTGTCTCATGTTGAAACTCGAACTCCTCTTGGAAGGCCCACAACATCAACTTTTTTTTTTCTTCCCTTGCAGCGATATGTAAAGTTCATAGCTCCGTTGGCATCTTTCCCTGTGCCCCCTGGCCGTGGCGTATAGTCCTCAGTGGGGTGGTTCTGTTGGAGTACAACAGGGCCTATGATTAACCCAGCATGAGCCAAAGGCATAGAATACAGACCCTCTCTATAGGAAATCAGTGGTGGCAATGTGTGAAGCATATGGTTGTTGGGGTTCTTGGATCAGCCACAATTGGGTATAGCAGGGCTTGTAATTAAACCTTGAGATGTCCTTGTCTTTAGTCATTTTTAATTTTAAAAAAGATTTTTTTTTTTAAAATATTATTATAAATATTTTTTTGCAATAAATGTAATCCATTCTGAATCAATAGTCTCGTCATTGCTCAACTTGGGAACTGCTTTATTTTTGTTCAGTAGTGAGTAATCAAATGAATTACTGTTTCCTACCTTACAATGTGTTACTGTTACTGGCAATAAAATGTGGCATTACTATAATTTCTTATAATATTAGTGGCATTTTATTTTTCAGTCCATCTCAATGGATACGCAGTGTAGCTGTATTTGATGTACCATAAACTCTGCGAAGGCGCACAGGTCGCCATCGTTTTGTCTCACACACGAAAAGAAAGATGAAGAGCAAGAGTCTTTCATAACATGCAGTCTTGACGTTCTACATGTAAACGATATTCTTTGATGTATTTTCCTGTCAAACAAATGGATTTAATTTGGAATTCCTCAGCTTTTAAGAACAGCCGTTTTCTCTAATAGTGGGCGGGACTAATGCGCTAATGACAATCTTATTGGGTGATGCTCACTTATTATTGTCTCTGTTTTGATTTCAGCAAATCAATTCGAGCGAACGCATACTATGTAGTAGTTTTGTTATTTCATAGTCTTTTGCCCTGTTTTTTATAGAAATACTAAATTAACAAGCAACACCACCAATTTCCGGTTTGATTTTCTTTAGTTTGTAACGCAATAACTACTTTCCCTGGTAATTAGTTACTTTGATAATGTTGTAACTCAGTTACTAACTCAATTACTATTTGTGAGAAGTACACTGTAACTTTAACTAATTACTTTTTTAAAGTAACGTGCCTGTAACATGGGAGATGGGGACGTACGGATCCATGTGCAGCATTATATTTAGAGAGATGTCGTAAAGGCAGGGTCAGAATAAGCAAACAGGAACAACAGAGGCTAAGCTGAATCAAGGTCAAAAACAAGGCAATGGTCAAGGTAGGCAACAAACATTCACAAGGAGAGGAACAATCCGAGGACGGTAACAGGAAAACACAATGGAAGTCAATGGTGACCCAAAATATCTTCCTTTGTGTTCAGAAGAACAAAGAAATTCACACAGATGTGGAATTACTCGAGGGTGAGTAATTGATGACAGAATTTTCATTTGATTTTCAATGAACTATTCCTTTAAATGGATTGTAGTTGATCATTTGCAAGTCTTGCGATTTTGACAGCACATGAACCCAAAATGCATTCCTTTTACGCATCTCTTTAAGCTTGAACGTACAACATCACACAAAATTATGTAAATATTCTCATGAACACAGCCGATTATGTCTTATGTGAATGTGAACAGTGGAGAAATAAATTCTTTAAAATCTCCTACAGTCTATCATTGTTAATAAAACAAAACACAACTTGATCTATATTTAATTTATAGCTTAAACATTATGCAGTGTTATTTTACCCTTATTACATTTCTGTACTTGAAAACTAATTAGACCTTGTTTTATTTGTAACTTTATTTCTAAGCTTAACAAAAATGTATTTAATTATTTATTTTTTATCGCTGACTCTTCATTTGTGTTTAAAAATGTTTTTATTCGTTTTTCATCATCCTGATTTGTCCACAGCGAAGTTCAGTTGATTTTGTTTTTATTTCAGTTAGGTAAATTCAATTCGAGCTACCAACATTTTGTTCTGCAACCAATAGTTTTTTTTCTATTTGGATTAATACAGAAATTAAGCATTGTGACCAATAAAAAGTTCATGATTCTTACATGTTTTGTTGATCATAATAACTTTACAATTTTTTTTTTTTTTACAATTTTTTTACATCCCCAGATGTAATAAGCTAATTGTAGACTACAAACAAACTACACATCAATCGAATGACTTCACCGTCACCCCTATTAAGCTTACTCTTTCGGTTTTTATTTATTAAGTTAGAATAGTTTGAAAGAGTGTGATAACCATAATAAGACCGTAAAAAAATGTGTTGTTTTGATTAATGTTTTAAAGACACGCAGTGCATCTTTTCACATTCTGTACACATTTTCCTTTTTATGTCTTGAACAGTCAACCATCACCATGAAAGGCATTTTCGCTATACAAGAGTAAATTATTATAGTTTCAGTGAGCTGATAGCTGCCTATAATCACAGAATAATAGATGCAGTTTTCACAATAAATAATAAAAGATTTTTTTCTGATTGGTTTTAATCCAGATGATGTAGGGGGAGGAATGCATTGCATTGCTATGGCTCCCACTTTGCTGGAGGGAACAAATAGTTATAGATTCAATTACTTGTGGTTTTCTCTGATTTGGAGCAGGAGAGAGGATCTTTTGTGAGGGTGATGGATGAAGATATATGAAATAGATGGAAAGGTTTCTGAGCAGGTGAAGGATTGACGTGTAAGATGTAAGAAAACAAAGAGAAGTTTAGGTTTGTGACATTTCTCTAAAGTCGAAATGGGACAGGCAGCTGTTTGTGTACTGACAGGTAAGAGAACACAGTATTCATTTTCAGTTAATACGCTTCATTTCCACGTTAGTTTGAGATAAAAGCGGTCAGGATGCTGTGTAGCTCAGAGCTGGTTTTAAATGATGACACAGCTCTGTGTTGTTTAGAGGACAGATTTGTCTACTGTCACTGACAGCTGGGACAGTCTTGCATCCATCGCTCTTCACTTAGTGACCTAGATCACATTTTCCCTTTAGCGACAGGTGGAGCGAACAATTTTTCATGTTTGATATTTCTTTATGTTTACAATGGTTAGAAAGATGCTCTTTGTTCATTTTATATTCTGTTTTTGTTTTCTTCTGCACATCATCAGAACATTTTAACTGTTATTATAGAACTGTGTGCCTGCAAATCTAATTGGTCAAGAAGCAATTTTTAATTAATTCTGACAATTGCAGTTCTACAGCATTTTGAGATTCAGGGGCCTATGAATCTATTTTATTTTTCCCCAAATTAATTTCTTTTTTCCATTTTAATTTTTTAGATTTCTTTTTTTTTTTCATTTTAATAGTTACATGCGATATGTTTCATGGATCTATTTCCATAGATTTTCTTGGTTCCATTAAATATAAATAATCAAAAGCATCTTTATTGAATTAATTTTGATATAAAACATGCTTTATTTTATTTATTTTTTCCTCAGAAATACTTGTGTGTTTATATTTTTCTACTAAATAAAATCTGGTAGATAATTTTTAAGTAAATATTTCATAATGTTTCAAAATATTTTAATAATAATAATAGTTGTATTATAAGTAAATTAAGACATTTGTGTAAGTATTTCTGTAACCCTTTCTTCAAGATTAACCAAATTTTTATTTTGACGGGTTGCCTTAAAGATCTTTTAGGTTTCTGTTTGTATATGTGACAATAGTTTAGAGCTTGTTTATGTGTTCATGTACTAATATATTGAGGCGGAGTTTACAGTAAATTCCATTTTTATTTTACACCTTTTCATTCACTTTATTTTCATTTTCTATCACTTTATATTTTTGTGTTTACACGTTCCAAAAAAGGAAAAAGAGGAACATTTATTCTCAGGTTCTGTATTTCATTCAGCATTCAAAATTATTATTGATTCATTATTGTAAACATGAAAATGTTTATAACCTTTTTGAAGAACTGAGTGGTTTTAAAGGGATAGTTCATATATTTTCCACAATGAACTGTCATTTTATGAAGACGAGCTGTGTTAGGATTCTGATATCCATAGCATGCAGGTTTGGAATGTCGTGCGAGTGAGAAAAATAATGACAGAAATATAATTTTTAGTAAACTATCCCTTTAAGACCGCTTAAAGCCATAAAAGTTATAATAAAAAAATGTGCGTTTACATTTTAATATTTTTGAGATGACAAAATAGACCTATAATGACTGTTTTGTTACTTAAAGGACAAAAACATGACATAACCATCAATCTATGGTGTGTTTGATTACAAAACAGATGCCTGTTGAAAGTTTGAAACAAGTGCTTTCATGCCATAACATCATCATGCCTCATACCTCTCTAATGGAGGGATCAGCAGCTGACTGATTTGTTGAAAACATCACATCATGTTCTGATTTTATTTCCATCTGTTTTCCTAGAGTTGCTGGGCTCCACAAAGAGGCTAAATGTGAACTACCAAGACCAAGATGGGTAAGTTCTCATTTTCCACACGGTTGGTCCAAATTGTTGAAAACAAGGAAACTTTATATTATATAGCTTGTTAGTAGTAGTAGTCTTGTTTTTTTTTTTACGTATGTAGAAGTTTTTTCCCTTGAATATGGTAGTTAATGTAAATAAAAGTTGCTCTGGATTAAAAATAAAGTTTTTATTACAAAGCAGAAGCATGCTCAGATCAACATGGTTTGCTGAAAGAAAACAAGGTGACAAAAAGACTTACAGTAGGAAGAGTTAGGAAGGATTTTCAGCACAAGGGATAAATGTACTGAAATTCTAACATTTTGATAGGATGTTTTGTGAGTCATCCAAACCTGCCTCTTTTAAAGTTAAATATTTGTGTAGTAAACTCAGAAAAGTTTACTCATATTCTTAAACGTATGAATTCTGCATGTTTCTAACTGCTGAGAAGCAGATTGAGGCAAACAGAGTACATCAGATAGAGCTACACAAAAGCTTTGTTCACCTTTACGCTGCTCATCAGAACATTGCGTGTGTATCTCACCTGTTTAAACACTGGAAAAAATGTTGTTGTATCATGTTGACATCCTTCTTTTTTATTAGAAGGTGGTATGTTTTCCAATGCCATGAATAGTCATCACTTCAATTCAGTTTCAAGACCCTTTAACGGTCTTGTTGAAAGTGATGTCACAAAAACATTAACAGGCAAGAGAACAGTAATTTTTTTTTGTTAGTTTTATTTTTTATTATTTAATTTTATATTTTTATGATGAGTTGTTATAAAACACACACACACACACACACACACACACACACGTCTGGTTTGCCATCTTCGTGGGGACTCTCCATAGGCGTAATGGTGTTTCTA
>JAUCMT010000021.1:5843052-5855686 GCA_032357475.1 Enteromius thamalakanensis
TTTTCATCTGAGACAGCTCAAACATGCAATTTAGTCTGGGACTAGCTTAAGCCTTGTCTGTGAAACTGGGGGTATATTGCCTAGCATCTCAAGATACCTGAAATCAGTGTCACAAGTACTCCAGACACATAGTTTTAAATCATAAACCTTATAAAAACGATCCGAGATCCAGGTCTTCCGATGTTTCTCTTTGGTACTGAAACCTACAGATGTTCCACTCTCCGTGAAACTAATACTGGACTGCCATTGGCTCATTTGCGTTCAAGGGGAGGGGCTTACCGATAGATCAATTTGAGCACATAATCACATATGGATTACATGCGATAATGAACATGAAATTGCTTGTCAGTTGCACAATAGGCTATATCTGACCCCGTATATATGATATAAATCCCTTACATAACTGCATATCAATAGTACGCTCATGAAATAACATTTTCTCCGGCTCATTTACAGTTAAAATTTTACACAATATAAATGTATATAAATCATAAAAATAACTAACATTAACCATAATAATAAATGTACTAAGTATTACATAATAATGTCCAGTGAAAAATCATACAAATTCCTATTTGTCTTTATATACATACAGTATCAGGTTAGAATGGCATTTGAATATACTAGAGTGAGTAGAGTCAAAAAAAACATTTGAGAACCATTAGTAGAGAATGTGCCTTATATATAGGAGTATACGAATGTGGCGTTTCCAATAAATACTCAACTTCTATTTAACAACTCAATCCAGCTATTCTAATCAAGATTCATTTCTTTTGCTTGACACTGTGGAACAAGACAGGTACAGACCAAGCCGTTTATACCTGCTCTCAAAAATAAGCTGTGGCTAAGCAACCCTTTACCTTTGACTCTGTGCTGGTGTGAAGCACACTTCAAAGCCTTTTTGATCTTTTTTTATTTTTGAGAGCGGGTCTGTTGTCAGCTGCACAGCAGTTACATGAATAGACGCCTTTGTGTACAAAAAAAAAAAAAACAAGATTCTTTTTTCCCAATGGCTAGTACCAATGCAATAGCAAACTGGTCTCCTGTCGACACTACGGATGAATGAATGAAAACACACTGCAGTGACTACAGCTGAACGATTCATTGAAAGTATGAAATGATGACAGAGTTGTGGTACTTTGTCTTTTCAGCAGAGCAGTCTAGATGTCAGATTCAGAGAAGGTTTAGCTTCCTCTTGGGAGAGCAGAGGGAAAACGGAGGGGCTCTTTCTTTAAAAGGCTTCGTCTCAAATTGCCAATAGAGTCCTTGTTTTAATTACAGCTCTGGCATGGATGCTCTCTAGATATAGATAACAGATCTAAAGCCACTCAGTTGAAAGCCAACAGTATTAGCTCTCTGATCGCTGAAATAAATCCTCATTCTGTTACTCTTTCTCCATCAGGGGGCTCGGTGTATATTTATCTGACATCCAAACTCATCCCCTCCTGCCACGTCCAGGTACGAGATCTGAAACAGGCCACTGTGGATTGTTTTTTTACAAGCATTTTTTATGACCTTGTATTCATTTAGAGACTGCATGGAATATTTGCACTTTTAAAAAGTCATATATTGCTACAGAACTATTTAAGTGAAAAAAAAAAAACCTAGAAGCTAATCAAAAATGACCTTGGGAGATATATTGGCAAATATAGCTCAAAAAGTTATTTGTGAGAAAACATTTGTTTGCCACTTGATTTCTTTTTTTCTTACTTTTTTGTCCAATATGTCACAATACATGGCCCTGTTCATCCTCTCCTTAATACAGTACAGTCGTCCTGTCCCCTGTGCTGAAAAACACCCCCAGAGCATGATGCCTTCAGCCCCATGAGTCACTGTAGGTATGGTATTATTGGGAGGATACTCATCATTCTTCTGCCTCCAAACATGGCGAATAGCATTAAGACCAAAAAGTTCTACTTTGGTCTCATCTGACCACAGCACTTTCTCTCATAACTCCTCTGGATCATCCTGTTGGTCGCTGGCAAACTTCAGACGGGCCTGGACATGGGCTTACTTAAGCAGAGGAACCTTCCGTGCGATGCAAGATTTTAAACCAAGAAGTCTTAGTGTATTACTGATAGTAGCCAAGGAAACGATCATCCCAGCTCTCTTCACGGCATTGACCAGATCCTCCTGTGTAGTTCTGGGCTGATTCTTCACCGTTCTTAGCATCATTGATACCCCACGAGGCGTGATCTTCTGTGGTGCCCCAGTCTGAGGGACATTGACAATCAAGTCATCATTAGCCGCCTCCATTTTCTGACAATTGCTCCAACAGTTATTATTTTTTCACCAAGCTGCTTGGCAATTGCCCCGTAGCCCTTTCCAGCTTTGTGAAGGTCTACAATTTTGTCTCTTGAGTCTTTTGACAGCTCTTTGGTTTTGCCCATGTTGCTACTTAGACATTGGCTGATTGTGGGGTGCACAGGTGTCTTTATAACCCTAACCCTAACGAAATCATGAGCAAAATAACAGGTCTTTGAGGGTCAGAAATCTGGTTGATTAGCAAGTGATAAAGTACTTATTTGACACAGTAATTCCCAAATAAATTGTTTAAAAAAATCATACAATGTGATTTCCGTACTTTTAGATTCTGTCTCTCACAGTGGAAATGCACCTATGCTGAAAATTGTAGACCCCACCATGATTTCTAAGTAAGAGAACTTGCACAATCCCAGGGTGATCAAATACTTATTATATATATATATATATATAATGTATATTATATTTAAAATACAGTTCCACTTTAAAATTTGGACAAATGCTAATCTGGATCAGTAGCCTGCCTGCTATGCCCTTACACGCAACTTCTATAGGCAGCAAAGAGAGTGAAATTTGTGTTTACACATGCATGCAAGCCTGCCGGGGAAAGGTTGTCTGTCGTTTTTGCAAAGTAGTGTGGTGTCAAGCTGACGGTCAGGCAGACTTTGGCTGTGCGCTTTGTTGACATGTTTGTCGAGCGAGTGAGGTGAAGAGAAGAGGTTGTGGAATGGGTGTAGTGTGTTTGTGTGTGCATGTGCTGACCTGGGCTGCCCTCCCCTCTGAGTGTAATGAGAGGGCTGTGACTGCGCTGTGATGGTAACATGCATAGGAATGAGGCCGAATAGGGTTACACCAGCCAGTCAGCTGCTCAACTAGCAGTAACCATATATGAAAGTTCATGCTGCAGCTCTCCCCTCCACTGCCTTTCTGGAATGCTGGAACTTGTAAACATGGGAAAGATGGGCAGTGGTAACAGGAGACCGCTCAACGCTTCCTAGTATAAAGCATTGGATTCTAAAAACTGTATGAATACAAGCAACGAATTGCTACAATTATTGTTTTTTGCTCAGATTAATAATAATAATCATTGTCAAATATTCACTACTGATTAATAGTTCACCCAAAATTTTGTCATCATTTTCTAACCCTTATGACTTTTAGTTTCTTCAATGGGACAGGAAAGGAGAAGTTTTAATTAATATACTCACTCTTATCCATTTAATAAAAAGTAAAAATGGGTTGAAGCTCTAAAATGTTCCAAAAACGCACCTTAAATTTTGTCCATACAAAATATGCATATATTCCAAGTCATTATAGGCAGGCATCATATGCTCTCGCATGTCTTGTGATGTCACTGACGCCATATTTGATTTAGCAGCATGTAATATTTTCCCTTTTTAAATGTAACTTTCTCATACAAAGCTTTCATATAACTAACTGCTTGTGACATTTATGTGATTTTTTCGTGTAACCCCAGTCTGTATTCTCTTCAACCTTAATCAAAAATCTTTGGAAGAACATAAAGGTCACGAAAACGATGACACAAGTTTCATTTTTGGGTGAACCTTATTTAAAAAGAAAAGGCAGGCTTTTAATCCATTTAATTGGCTGAATTAATCAATAACAGCTAAATGGAAAACAGAGACTGCCCTGCTGCTGTAGAAACTGAATCCTGAAGAGATGCTCACAATGTAGAACTGATAGATGCAGAGGCTGTTTTTGTTACTCAGCGGCTGTAAATTACCATGACTTTTGACCACTTCCTGGTGGTCTTGAACTCACTATCATCATGTGATTTCAGTGCTGCCCACTCACTATGCCATTTCTCATGCTGATTTTGGTTTTGTAGTTTTATTGCTGGAGGCATGGCACGAAAAAATTCCTACATAGTTGTGCTAGTTTCATGTTTCTCATATTGTATCTTTTGACAGCCTTACATATAATTTAGTCTGAAATCAATATCTAAAAAATATATTGGATATATTAGTATCCGAAATGAACTTTACTTTGGTAAGTAGCCACTTAATAAGAGACAAAATACCTGATCAAGCGTGCCAGTTGAATGTTGTGGTAATGGGTAGCTGACTATACTATTGAATTATTTCTTTGGTGTGTTGTGGACAGCGTGGCTCATGTGTCACTTTGGTCTATCACTCATTTTTAGACTGCTGCTAAAAGCTGGGATTGACATCAACAGGACCACTAAATCTGGAACGGCTCTACACGAGGCTGCCCTCTATGGGAAAACAGAAATAGTAAAACTATTGCTGGATGTAAGTAGGTGGATAGAAAATATTTGAAAGAGTGTTGATTAATTTGATTTATTTCTAATATCATATTTATTATCAATTTGAAATATTGTGACTTCTAGAACCAGTTTTGGGGGCTTTTCCACAGTGCAGCGCTTGAGTCTGTCATGTCATATATTTTTTAGGGTTTTTTTGTATTACTGTTGGAAGTTGATTTTTTTTTACCTGAACTAACCCTCACATATCAATCCAACTCTTCACCATCTGACACTTAGGCTGGGATTGATGTGAACATCCGCAACACCTACAATCAAACAGCCCTGGACATTGTGAACCAGTTCACTACTTCACATGCCAGCAAAGAAATCAAACAACTCCTTAGGGGTGAGTCAGAAATCCAAACCTCTTGTTGTTTTCCTTTTACTCTTATTTACTCCTTACCATAATTTTACCCTTTCCTCCTCCTGGCATTTCCCTTTCTCCTTTATTTATCCTGCCCTCATCCTTTTCCTCTCTTTGAATTTTCTTTCCTTTCTTTTCCCCCCTTTCTTCTTTCTTTTTTTCTTCTATTGGTATACAATATATTGTTTAATACCAGGCCATGAGCTTTTGTTCATTGTTAGCTTAGTCTGGAAGTAGACAATAGTTGTCTAGAGTGTGTTTATTGTTGTGTGTTCGTTTCTGAGAGCCTGCTTTCGTAGCTTTTGTTATAAAGCTATAGTGTTGCATAACATTACTATCCTGGGGCAACAGCAATGGCAGCCATGCCTGGAGATTTAGCTAAAAGTTTTGTTTACGTGTTTGCGTGTCTGGGTCTAGGCATACGTCTGAATGCGTTAAGTAGCTGTGCCCTTCTACTATCCCTCCTGTAATCCAACTGCTTGTTGTCTTTGAAGTGTGCGCTTTGATTTGAGTACTAAAACAGCTGAAGGAGCTGCGTTTGAAGATGAGGGGTGTTTAGCATCCCTGTTCTGAGCTCAGCTCCTCATTAAATTTTCAGAAGATGTGCTAAGAGCTTTAGAGTATTTAAACATTTAACTACATTACTCCTCTTTAAATTCTGCTTATTACACTTCTGATTTGCAACAAATCCCACCTGAGATTTAAATTCTCACGTTTTCAGGAAGCAACTTTGTAGAGTTTGGTCAGCACGAAAACCTGGGAGATTACTTAAACCCATAGTGAATGATTTGATGAGTATTTTCAGGGCAAACTGTTTTTCTTTCTCTCACATTCTCGTTCTTTCATGCATTCGTTTCCCTGGGTTGTGACATCAGAAGCTAGCGGAGCATTGCAGGTGAGAGCTTTGAAGGACTTCTGGAATCTCCATGACCCAACTGCACTCAACATCCGGGCAGGAGATATAATAATGGTAGGCTTTTCAAGCCTTATTTCTCACAAGAGGTGTCCTAATTGAATACTGTATAATGTGCGTTATGTAATAAGCTTTTGTAATTGGCAGTGTGCTTGAGCGTTGCCTTGATCTGCGTTCTTACCAAATTACTAAACCGTATTCTGATGATCCACAATAACATCAAAACAACTGAGTTGTTTAGGCTTGTGGAAAAATAGTAGAGCCGAAAGTGGTTTTCAGAATGCTTTAAATATGGAACACTACACACAGTGTTGCATATCATGTTTCTAACTGATTTAATTATGTCCTGCACATAAGATATAACAGTAACTTGAACAAGTGAGGACCGCAGTTTGGTGCTCCTTACAGAGAATACTTTAGCATGCTACAACAAGTTCCCACCAATCAGCCTTTGATGTCTCAAATTAATCAACTGTGTTGTTTGTGCTAAAGTAGCGTGTGTTCAACTTAGTTTGCCTTCATAACAGCATGCTTCACCCCTGCTAAAAGACTTCGGTGTGTACTGTAGAGTGCAGCCTGAGGCTCAGTGCCGCATGTATGCTATGTCATTGTTCACACCTTGTCTGCCTAGATAGCTTTAGGCGGCCATTTCTGCTAGCATTAAAGACTCCTGTGTTTTTGTGGAAGTGAGACATACGAGACTTCAGGGTTTTTGAAAGCTAGCATTGAAAGATACTTCTACTCAGACTTAACCCCACCTTTAAAATTCCAGTTTACTTTATAGTTTTATTAGGAATTTAGGGGGTTGAACTGGGGGTAAATTAACATCTTGTTATTTCAGTGACTAATACCGTAAGGAAAGGTGAAGAACAACATCATGCCTTTCTAAAACTCCAATAGCTATTTTGTAATGCTTATTTTATGAAATGATGCTGAATTTGGTCTTGATGCTGACATGGTGTTAGAATAACGCTAAATAAATACAGATGTTGAGCTTTTAAAGAGTGGTTTTGAAAAGTACTATGGAGCAAATTCATTGTATTGCAAAAAACTGTTTTATGATGACAACTATAAAGATAAAGATATCGTTCTTAAAAATTGTTTACAATATAAAGGACAAGCCTAGTCCACACTATACTATAATGATAATCATTTTGTCATTATACAGATAGAAAACACCAGTAAAATGACAAGGAACAAAAACACTATAAGAATTAAAAGCTAATTATCCAATACATTTAATTAATGCTATAATAGTATATATAAGATGGCATAAACATACCTTGGTGCACTAGTGAGACACAAAATAAGTACCAACAAGTACATATCACTGCAGTTTCCAAAAGGAATGAACACTAGAGGCAGTAAAATTCGAACACCATTTTATTTCCTTTTCACTCAATTTTACAGGGTTTTGATTAATAAAGTGTAATTTTCAGACAATTACTTGAAGAATATCATGTTATGACTTCAAAACAATATTAATATGCTGGGATATTTCAAAACTGATGCTTTTGAACATTAGCAACTCACATATCTAGCTTCATAATCTATGGGTTTTCATAGACTGTAGGTTTGTTTGGTAGCTCATGGAGTGTCAGTGGACATTTTAAACGGGATTGCACAAAAAGTGCACAGAAGTACATTATTTTATGATACCAGGTTGCTATTTAATTACTAAGTTTACATTTACATCTAGATTACTTAATCAAATGAGGTATGTGCTTGCACCATTACACAATTTGCGTGTTTCCTTTAGTGAATAGACTCTTAAAACAACTAAGACAGCCGCAACACACAAACCACAAATTTATTCTTAGTGTCTTTTTCCAGGCCTGCTTAAAACACAATTTCATGTCAGTCAAATGGATTGACTTTCAGCGCAACACAGCTCTGCCATGTGTGGAATGTCAACTGACTTAATTTACCGCATTGTGCAGCCATATGAGGAAACAATCACAGGCTAGGCCATGAGGTTAAAAAAAAGGTTAGAAGATTATTTAAAACCAGATGACATAAAGGTCATTTAGCTTTGAATAGCATAGGGTACACGGGGGGCTAAAGTTAAATCAGAGATTATTGAAATTGTTCAATGCAATAATAAAAGAAAAAGTGTCAATTGCTATTGAACTGAATAGCTATTGAAGAAGACCATTATGAGTATTATAAAATGATAAGTCTTCATAGAGCTGAATATTTTGTGATCTGTATTTTGGTCTGTTCCAGGTCTTAGAGCAGCACATGGATGGACGTTGGAAAGGACACATCCATGACAGTCAGAGAGGGACTGACCGAGTGGGATTCTTCCCTCCCTCCATCGTAGAGGTTATTAGTCGCAGATCAGGTATGTTGAATAATTTTTCAATTTAAGCATTTACTATAAATATATGGTCCATGGTCAAAATTAGTTTCTGTCTTTATTTATTTATTTTTATTATAAATCATTCTAAATGCATAATTCATCAGCATAAAAAAATTGAGTGCAGTTTGAATTGAGAGATATCACTCTTGCTTTAAAGACAACAACATACATTTTTGAACTAGAAGTAGTGGAACCTAATTTTTTAATAACATTTGTTCTAAACCTGTCAAAATCCTAAAACTATATTTTGAGTCTTAAAATAGAATTTAAATCCCAGATTTTAAATGCAATCTCTGACGTTTGTATCCCACAGTAAGCATATCAAAATAATGCATACTGAAGTAGTGCAGTTCTCATAAGTTCTTGTACACATGGACATGTAGTCCATTGATAAAGGCACACACAGACGCACACTAATGGGATTAACAGGAACATATTGGGGGCAGGCGGATCAGCTTTAGAGCCCTGTGCCTTCTTGAAAGAGGGAGCCAGCCTTAGATTGCTAGGTCCTGAGCAGAAAATCTTTTCCTGAAATGAGCCTGGTATTTTTTTTTTTCTGTGTGTGAGAGCGGGCGCAGCGGCAGACTCAGCACTCTGTCGTGTCACAGCATCAACATCCTGCTGCTCACACGAAATTAGCCTTCGCTGTAAGCTTCTGCCTCAATACTGCTGAAGAGACATGATGGAGGCAAAACAGCCAGATTAAGACCCAACCACTTAACTCATTGTGCTGGGGTGTTTCTCCAACCTGCGTTATCTTATCAGGATGTTAAAGCCTCCCCAGGTTCATCTTAGCTTTTGAAGTTAATATATGGGGAAAAAAAGGGACTGGTCTTTTTATGTTTAAGGGGAAAAAAATACAAATTTTCATTATTTACTTACCCTCATGTTATTCTAAACTTATGTGGCCTACTTTCTCTGTGGAACACACTGTTTATCTTTTATACAATGAAAGTTAGAGCATGCCAATTGGGATCCCACTGGAAATCAGTGTATAGACAAAAATAGTATAAAAAAAAAAAAATCAACATGGAACAACATGAGAGTGAGTAAATGATGAGATGTCATGTTCTTGCTTCACCTTGGTATTTTATTATTTATTTAATAAATAATAAAATGTATAAATATGTACACTGTCATTCAAAAGTTTGGGATTGGAAAGATTTTTGTTTGATATTTTTTTCATTCACCATCAGTGTGCATTTTTTTTTCAACACAGTAATAGTGTCAAAAATGATGATAATTTGAAATAGCTGTTTTTTTATATTGTATAATATAAGTTTAATTTTTAATTACTCCAGTCTTTGCTGTCACAAGATCCTTCAGATATTTTCATATGTTTATTTGGTGCTAAAAATTAATGAATAAATAAATAAATATTACTGCTGAAAATACTTCTGCTTAATATTTTTGTGAAAATCGTTATACATATTTTTCTAGTTTCTTTAAAATGAAAAGAAAGTTTTTCTAGAATCTTAGAAGAATCTTTTGAAGAATTATTTGAAATGGGACTCTTTTATAACACAAATGGCTTTTGTTTTTATTTTTTTTGATGAATTTAATACTTCTTATATCTTGCTACATACACAAAAAACACACACACACACACACACACTGACCCCAAACTTTCATAAACTTCCATGAGTTTATATTATTTAGAGCATGTCACTAATGGAAACATCTTTCTCATGGATGATGTTTCTTTTGTGTGTGTGGTGCCTCACTCGTTTTCATGTTGTGTCTTTAGGGGTCGTTCTTTCCCGGCAAGCCTCACTGCCCATCCAGAGACATCACATTCTGTCCAGAGCCCTGTCCTTACACAGTCCTCATCACACCTCTCATACTGATGACTCCTACACCTTATACTCATCCACCCGTCCAGTACTGAATCACCACAATGGACTGGATAAGCACACAGGTAGCGTGAGAACTAAACTCGTAGGGATAAATTTAAAGTATGTACCCCTAAAACTTACAGTCCCACCTTCGAGAGCCCTTCCAAGCATTTGTGGAAGCAAAAAACTCCTATCCCTCACCATGTGAGCAATATAAACTGTATTTAATCCAAGTCCAAAGTCATGTAATTCCTGGTTAAAAGTGTATTTTGATCTGCATTAGCCCTAACAGCCATGATATTCTCACGACAAAGTACTAAAGTTTGAGATGCCTTAACAGCAGTTTACTACCCTTTTCCCAAGCTGCTGAGAGTGCAGTTTAGATGAATATGTACAGTAAATTTAGCTTTTCTCTCTACAAATAAACGAACGTAACACAAACAAGAGGGGTGAGAAAACAGAAGTTAAGAAAGCACCTGATCATATAGCACTTCATACAATAAATTGGATCAAAGCAAGCAGATTTACAGCATTGAAGGATTAGTTCACTTTCAGAATAAACATTCTCAACCCAATGCCATTTAAGATGTTAATGAAAAGAAATTAGGGTTTTGATGAATAAGGATTTTGATGAATAAGGATTTTTCTCCATATAGTGGACTTCAGCAGCAGCCAGTGGGTTGCAGTTTCAGGACAGCTTGCAGTACAAACTGCAATTTTAACCATCAAGTTCAATGACAAGCTAGGCATATTTCATTCATAATCGCTTTGAAGGTGATTTTTCTGCAATTATGAACACAATATTGCCTAGCTTGTCTGTGAACTACCGCTCTGGGGTACGTTTCCCAAAAGCATCGTTAGATAACTATGAACGTTAGTTCCATTGAACTCTATTAGTAACGATGGAACTTGCGACCATGTTTTTTTTTTTTGGAAACGCACCCCTGTGTAGTAAATGCCGCTCCATCTGAACGCAGGTGATGGTGATTTACTAATCATGAAACTGGCTTTACTGGTAATAATACTGGAAATTTTGATCCTTTAAACATATGGAAAATGGAATTACAATCTGAATTACAATTTCACCTTTTAAGCAGCTGTCCAGTATATTTATTCTTTTACACAAGTCTGACCTTGACAGACTAAACAAATAAAATTAACCTATTACAGTTCGTAATCACCAAGTACTGTGTTCACCAGCTGGAGCAAACTTTTCTGAGTTCGGTTAGGCATGTTGTGTCAAGCTACAAACGAAAAGACTCACACCAGTTCTTCCTTCGATTCTGCTTAAAGCCTATCTGGCTCCCAGGCCCCCCCCCCCAAAGGCCCTTTAAAGTGTTTGTGTTTGCTAGGTGCGAATCCCGACAGTCCCAGTGCCCTGTGTAAGCCAGCTAGTCCCAAAGAGCCAGAGGATATTTGGGTCCTCAGGACCTCTCTTAATGGTAAGGGTTGTCCGTTTCCCCAATACCCTGTTTTCTAATCCCCACGACTGTCCCAAAACCTGCACACCAGTGACTTTCGTCTCAAGTTGAGTTTTTTTCGCCTGCTGTTTCACTGGGTCCCCTAGGCTATATTTGTCCCAAGTTTGTCAGCCTACCATCAGCTTGCCATTCACATTGCTTAATTCGCACTAGCCCTCCTCAATGTTCCCTTGTGCTCCTTCGTGTTCCCCTTGTCTACAGAGAACATGCTGGAGTTCAGAGATTGTAGCTGCTAAAATCTTTGCCCCATTTGTTGCTCAGTGTGTAGTAAAGCAGTCATGTCTAACAAGCAGTATTTTACCAAATGTTCGCTTTCTTTCTCCTCTTTGTTTATTCCACTTTTTTGTCCCAGCAGGTGACAGGAACAGTGTAGGCAGTGCAGGCAGCATGGGCAGCAGTCGTAGTGCTGGCAGTGGACAGAGCACTGAGGGAAACTTTCCACACAATGGGCCCAGTCAGTCACCTTCTGCTGTCCAGGACACCACCAAGGTGGGTTCTGTCTCACAAGTCCCATGTTAAGCTAAACTAGAAAAAAACGAGAGATTTTATGATTCCGTCTGCATGCCCATTGATTTTCATTAGGGAACTGAAGCTTTAAGACTGTGAAGAAATATGCAGCATTGATTAGCTCCAGTACAGTACAGAGATTTCATAATTCATAGAGGCACCAAAGGGAACAAATAATTACTGTTATATATAGATGTTCACGGAAAGGCATGATTATTTTTGCCTTCTTTTCTCCATATGTTATTTTTCTTGTAATCTTGACGAAACAAGTTATTTTGAATTTTGCTTGAAAAAGCAAGTCAGAATCTAGCTCTAGAGATTGAACTCACCAATGTTAAATGACTATTATCCTAGTATTATAAGCCTAAATGTTTGTAATATATGACATATATAAATAAACAATTAAACAAAAATTATATTGGTTTCTATTTAGATATTTCTGTGCTATAAAATTATTCAGCAATGCTCACCAAGGGTGCATTTATTTGTAAAAGACAGTAATAATATTGCAAATTCTATTTGAATTATTCCTGTGATTGCAAAATCTAATTTTCAACATAATTTTTTTAGTCTTCAGCGCCACATTTTGTGCTCAAAAAAGGTGGTGCAATTTACAAATATAT
>JAUCMT010000021.1:5860004-5873055 GCA_032357475.1 Enteromius thamalakanensis
AAATGTGAGCCTCTACTCTATTTGTTCATAATAAATATACACAATACACACACACACACACACACATATATATATATATATATATATATATATATATAATTATTTATACACACACACATATTATATGAACTAAACTTTTATTTTGGATGTGATTTAAAAATGATTAACTTATTTGACAGCACTAAAAAAAAATCTTATCTATTTTAACGTTTTAAATGTAATTTATTCTTGTAATGGCAAAGCTGAATTTCCTGTCGCAGGCACCCTGAAGCACTCTTTAGTGACCAACTAAACCCTTACTAACCAAACATTTGAATGGTATTGTAGATAGATAGAATGCAAAGATGCATTTAAAGAGTACTGTGAATTCAAGCTCTGATCATATATTTTCAGTGATGCCCATGTACACAACATTCCAAAACCGCATTTCTGTTTCCAAAGTATTTGGTTTTCATCAAAAATGTACATCTGTGGATTGACATATTGTTTATCTACAGGCCATCAGAAGAAGCTGATGCTTGCTGTTAAGAAACTTAGTGACGTCCAGAAAGCTCGTAAGAACCAGGCAGAGGGGCAGGCGTTGCTACAGCGCAGGAGAGCTCCTCCCACCCTCGAGCTGGTGGCCATCGAGCATCACGACAGCTCCGAAGGCCCCTCCTCACCTCTATCACCAAAGATGCTCACCTTCCAGGACAGCGAGCTGAGTGTTGAGCTACAGAACGCCATGGCTCGCAGCGGACTCAGTGGAGCCCAAGATGCTTTTGGAAACATGACCGGAACGTCCATGCGTTTAAGTCAAGAAAGCATCGGTACACGGTCAGGAGGGTCAGGACGGTCGCAAGAACGTCCAATGGCATCTGTAACCCCCAACAGCCGCTCACAAGAAAGCCTAGGCAGTATAGAAAACAGTCCCAGCAAGGAATCTCAGGATAGAAGCAAAATAGCACCTTTAAAAATGGCGCCAGTGTTGCCGCTACAGCACCATCACCCCTCATCTGGCAGTCCAGTGAGAACGCCACCCATAACTACTAGTAAAATAGCACGCTTCGCATATCCACCCATCCTTACCAAACCTAGACCGGTGGTTTCTCCCTCTCAGCCCCATCATGGATCACCTCATCAGAGGGGCTTCAACTATCTGCAGCATCAAAACTGCAACATGGGAAGCTCAAGTCCAGTCAGAGCCCCGCAGCCAAACGGGGACCCATCCCGCTCCAAAAAACGCACTCAGAGTCTTTCACGGTATGCCATGTCGGATGGAGAGAATGAAGATGATGACATCTCAGCCCCTACGACGACAACCGCCAATGTGGCGTCTTATGCCACACTCACTCGCAAGCCTGGCCGCAGCCAACCGTCTTACAGTTCCAGTGAGCGCCAAGTGGGCCGCAGTCATTCCTTCGCCATACGTGCCAAGAGGAAAGGTCCTCCTCCTCCCCCTCCAAAGCGACTAAGTTCTGCCTCGAGCGGGGTAACTGCAAGCGGGGTTGAAATGGAGAGTGCAGGAAGCGTCAGAAGCATAGCAGCCAGGTTGGAGAACAATACAGGAAGTCCGAATAAGACATGTAACAGCCCTGTTATTAAAGCCATGTCCCCAGCCATCTCGCCAAAAAATATTGAAAACCGTAGGAGGACCAGTAGTGAATCATCAACATATGCAACAAATCATGGTGGAGAAAATCCTGTTGGTGAAAACATCAGCCCTCTGAGGAACCAACAAGGTTCAACATCTTCACAGGAGAGCATACCTTTCGCAGAAGAGGGCAAAGTTACCATCAAACAAAAGACCAAAATAGCATCCACTAAGATAGAGTCTGAGGCTGCTGTTGGAATTCTGAAGCCGGTGCAATCTATCAAATCATCCCTAGAGGTGCCGGAATTTAACTTAAAGGAATCAGACACAGTCAAAAGGAGACAGAAGCCAAAGGAACTGCAGATGAAAGGTCAGGGCACCAGCGCACAAATAGGAAATGAGAGGGCCGCTGAGACCGAGATGGACTCGCAGTGCATGCAGAATGGCGGATTGACAAAAAATCCGTATAAATCTGGCCTCTCTCCCAAACCAGGATCTTCACATAAACCTCCCACCCCTTCTAAGCCCACACGCCATTCTTCTGCAGCAAACTCAGGTACTGCAATGTGTTAACGCAGTTATTTAAAATAAGAAAAAGCACTACGTATATTTTTCCATTGTGATTTTTTGTATATTTTAAAAATGGAATATTTTACAGCTTATTTATTGAATTTATAATATATTTGAGATGTTGAACAAATACTTAAAGGGTTAGTTTACTCAAAACTCATTAATTACTCCTTGTGTCGTTCCAAACCCATAAGACCTTTGTTCAGTTTCAGAACACAAGTTAAGATATTTTTGATGATATCAGAGAGCCATCTGACCCTAGTATATCATAATTTCTGTTCCGAAGATGAACGAAGATCTTATAGGTTTGGAACAACATGACAGTGAGTAATTAATGACAAAATTCACCCATTTTTGGTTTTAAGGTGGCCGTACACGGTGCAAATTCGGGCAGTCGGAAGACCGTATGGCCACGCACACATCACGAGTGACTTTAGTTGCTACTCCATAGTGGTACACGGCACGATTTTAAAACCTAAAATTTAAGATTTTAAATTTCCAAGGCAATCACATTCACGCAGTTCGAAAAAAAACGAAAAAGAAAAGAAAACAAAGGGCATGGTAAAGAGTTTGGCTGAAGGGCAGAGAATAAAAACAATATTGACACTTTTTTATTACTATTTATTATATCATTTTAAATGCTGCTCAATATATCATATAGCGCTCACTGTTCTTGCCAGAGTTCAGAGAGTTTGTTCTCTTTCTCGCCATCCAAATTCTCTGTGGCGCTGCCATGTTCATCTTTCTTCTGTGTTTTTCTTTTTTAGCTTTTGATTGGTCATTTCCAGTTTGCTAAAAAAATCGCCTCATTCAACCGCACCTCACCTCAGTTTATCGACATGTTTAAAAATGATCATTAGGTCGGAAAGTGCTCTTAAGGCACCTGCTCGTCTCGTAATTTCTCATACACCATACGAGCCCCGTCCATACGAGAAGAGATTTCCTCAGATAAGCAAAAAAGTGGCATGCGAGCTCGTACAACCTTAAAACCGTGTACGCCTGCCTTTATAGACTCATTTACAGCTCAACGGTGTTAAAGCCTAAAAACAAGACGCTTTGAGTGCATGCTAGATATTATATCTTTATATTTGTCATTTTCAGCTTAGAAATATCGGCATTTATTTCCTCCAATTACCATTAAATCACAACACCCTACATGGATCTGAAAATGTATCTTTATATGCAATAAATAAATGTAACTATTTGCAGGTCTTATACACATTAGAGGCATTTAAAGTAGTTCTGCTTAATTTATCCATTTTAGTCCTTTTTACTCACAATTTTAATTATTCAAAAGGTATTATGTAGTCAGGAACTTAATATATAGGGCAGAACTTAATTCATTTATTCATTAGGATTAAGTGTTTTTATGAATTATTGTAGTATATAACGTTATATTTTTTATTAGATTGTTTGGTTGGTTGTTTGGTTGTTTGTTTTATATGTATATTTGTATGTTTATATAATGTGTGTATGTGTATATATTAATAATAGCTTTAGATTATTAATAATAAATAGCCCTGGGTTCCTCACATATGTTTGCCCATGGTTCTGTTTATTAACATATGCTCTAACTAAATTCCTCTTGGCTGTGGTCAATTTTCCTCAGGAGTAACTGTCAGTATGGTACAGAGTGTGGCCTTTGCCGTCTCACCTCCATGTAGTCCTCTGGCTCGATGTCCACCAAACAAAGCAGCTCAAGGTCAGTCTGTACTGGCAGGAAAGCCACAGGCTGTGACGCAAGGCCAGAACGTGCTGGTCCACAAACGACTGGAGCAAACCAGCACATCTCTCGAGGCAGCACTTAAAGTTGTGGAGAAGAAGTTGGCTCAGGAAGATCCAGCAGACAGGTAACATCAACCACTTATGTCTGTATTTTTGTAACTGTCCTTTTTGTCATATAATAGGTCGGTAAAAGTATTAAACAGCTTGAAACATCCACTTCTTTCACATGGGAGAGGAAATTCTGTATTTTGTATTTCGAGGAGACAGGTCTGCAGATGGTCCTATAATGACTGAATGACCGCTTGTCACAACAAGCCTGCTGGGAAATCTAGCAATAAGTGATCTCCCTAAAACTAGTGTGTGTTTTTTCCTTTGACTCTTTGATCATTTTGGCTGCGAGGAAGACAGATTGTTGATGTCCTTATCTCACGGATGGAGACAGATGGTGTCTACAATTTGGACTTTCATTTGACTCCCCTCCTATTTTGTCACAACAAATCCACTCTCAGCAGTGTAGCTGGTCAATCTGTCTGTGTTGAACCACATTTTGCATTTTGAACAGATTTAGCTCATAGTGGAGCATATGCTAATCCAAGATAGCATATCCCCCCCATCATGGTGTTTAAATATATAGATGTTGTGAATCTAATCCTGACGGTCCTGACTCGTACAGCTGTCATACAATGTGCTGGAAACTATATACTGGCTTCCTTAAAAAAAAAAAAAGGAAGCAAAACATGATGCACAAAGCAGTATGCTGCTCTGACTTATAATATGACATCAGTGTTTCATTATATATTAAGTTAATAGCATGATTTATAAATTTAGTAATACAAAAGCCTGGGTAGTATATATATACATAATTAGTGCTGTCAATTAACAAAGTGTCTAATCACATTTGTTCTGAAATTGAACATGAAAGTTTTTCAGTATACTTCTAATAATTGCAAATTGTCATTGAAATTGAAAATGACTACAGATTGCTGTCAGTGTAAACACTCCTTTAAGAAGTCATACACTCACAATATTCTCATATTAAAACTTGTTCTTCCTCTTCTTTCCCTTAGGGGCATTAACACAGTGAAGTCAGCTGGGAGCATTCTTGATGACATAGGGAACATGTTCGATGATCTTGCTGACCAGCTGGAGGCCATGTTGGATTGACCTACTGTAATTCCTACAGGTATAGCCATTGTGTGGGGCCTTCACATGGGAGCTTCTGGAAGTTTCCGACATCTCACACTTTGTTTACGCACTTCAGTGATCCTGCTTACAAGCATTGGTTTTTATCAGTTGAATTAAATGAGCTCATTTAATGGACCGCCGTGTGTCTGTTGGCTGGATCGCGCCTCAAATTTCCAAAAGATCCACTTTAGAACTTCAACATATCTTTTACTGTTGCTTTCTGCATCTTCATCACACTCAGACAGGACGCATCTACAGTGAAGATTGTGGAGTGTAAGCACTTACTGTTCAGATCATCTGTACTAAAGTTCTTTCAACAGAGACACTTTAATTTCCTGTGGTGCTCACAGTTGGCCTCTAGCAAATGGATATACGGTGTAAAATCAAAGTGAGATACAACCTAAACTCGTTTTCAAGTGCTCTGAGATTCATCACTGTTTAAAAGCAATAATACAGCTGATCAAAAACATAACCAAGAAAATGCTTGATTTATTAATGACCCAAACCTCGTGGACCAAGTATGTTTAACTGTACTGTAAAAAAAGGTCCATGCCAACAGATTCAGTGTTGTACAGTATATTTTTAGTTTCACTGTACATTGTATGTTTCAATCTTTGCGTAAGAATCCAATTAAAACTAAACATGTTAAGAAAATACATTTTCTTAGCATATTAATAGTATATTTTGACAACCGTTGTGCTTGGGGAAAGAGAGACATTATATGGATTAAATCTATGATATATTTTTGTACCAAAATGATAATTTATTGGGTTTGTCAGGTTAAAATGGAAAGTCCCTCTTTGCAAATTCTGAAATTGAGACGCTTTAAAAATAGAAACTTTTGCAAAGCGTTACATTTTTAGGCCCGGCTAACCAAAAGGGAACTTTTATTTTCATAAAAGAGGGCCCATGTGGTTAAAACACACAAAAACATCACCATCTGGTAGATTATACGGGATAAAGTCTTCAAATGGGGCATTCATTTCTCTTCACTTCTGTGACTCTGTGGCACTTTTACCATCTTTATGTAGTGAATGCACTATGTATCTTTTATTGTACAGATTTATTTCTGCATGTACTGTACACTGGCGGGACGACCAGTAATTGACTGAAAGAGACCCTTCTCTAACTGTTTGATGTAAACTACATTGTTGAAAAGAATTATGTAGACACTGCGAGAAGACCAGACCATCCTGTTTTTGCATGCTTTGCTTTTGTAAGCAACAATCTGGATTTATAGGTTTTGTATTACGTGGCGTAATGATATTTTAATGGACAAAACAGCACTGTTGGTGCTACTGTATCATTTAAATGAGCACTGTGTACTTTATTTCCCAAGTTCATTCCTTACTGCAGTGCTTTGTGTGGCATTGTGCTGTTGCTTTGCCTGAGTGGGGCCACCAGTAACATACAGTATAAATACAGTAGTCCTCTAATTCATTCATTTGAACTACTTGAAGTATTATGTTTATTAAAATGGTCAAGAGATCAATCCTCAGACTACTCATGTCAAAGTGGCTCTAATAGTTGTTTTATTATATACAGTAGTACCAGGTTAATGAAACTGTCTTTTGAACTCGTAGAATAAAAATTCTGATTTTTGGTTTTATTGTAAAGACAAACACCAGAAAAAGTGGAATAAAAACAAAAATGGGTTGATTCAAATCAGAAGCATCCAGGAGGGAGAAAAGTGCAGAAAAAGAGGAAATTGTTCAGCCATTGAGCCAGCTTTCCTGACATTTGGTGTAGTCACAGATCTCCTCTGGTTTGAACCACAGGTTGATCTCGGCGTTGGCACTTTCGACAGAATCACTGCCGTGAATGATGTTCCTGAAGTGACAGAAATTGAATATATGAGCAAAAACAAGTGCAGATGAATATGTATCAGACAAACAGATCCAAAGATAGTTACGGTGCTTCGTGAAAGTGTTCATGCAAGCAAAGCTTGTCACATCAAACAAGACTTGAGGCTGTAAAGGTGCTTCAGCTAAATATTTAGTTAAGAGTGTGAATACTTATGCATTGGCATCATTGTAGTTTTTTATTTTTTAATAAATTTGCAAAGTTGAAAACCTGTTTTTTGTTGTTTTTTTGGGGCTATGCAGTTATGGTTTATGGAGTGTACTGTATATTGATGTGGGGAAAAAAGTAATTTAAAGTAGTTTAACATAAGGCGGCAAAATAACAAAATATGTAAACAAAGGGTATGAATTAGTGCTGTCAAATGATTAATTGTGATTAATCACATCCAAAATAAAAGTTTTTCTTTACATAATATATGTTTATGCTGTGTTTGTTTATTATGTGTATATTAAAACACAGTACAGTATGTATTATGAAAGCATTTACATGTAAATGCATTTATATATTTATTTTACTGTATTTAATATATTTTCATTAAATATATACATGCATTACATTTACATTTATTCATTTAGCAGACGCTTTTAGCCAAAGCAACTTACATGCATGTGTTTGTATTTATATATACACTTATATAAGTGTACACAGTACATACTGTACAAGTATATTAAGTAAAGAAAAAATTGCTTTTTGGATGCGATTAATCATTTGACAGCACTAGAATGAATACTTTCGCAGAGCACAATATATAAAATCTGTGATACTTTTTTCGAATTGGTTCTGAATGAAAATGCAAATTCATTCTTTGCCTATAGCTGCCGTTTTTGGAGTATTAAAAGCTCACAAACACTGATTTAATTTAAAATGACCAATTCCCTGAGGGGCTTGGAAAAGTGTAAAGTTAAACGATTTGAAAGTTGTTCAACAAGTTGGGTAAAAATAAATGCATATTATAAGGCTATTAAAGTGACTTTTGATCTTGCATGCATGTCAACCTGCTGTTTGGGATTGCCGAAAACTAAATCTGATCCCATAATAAGGCCATTTTAATACACTGAATGTTCAATCTAGTATTACATTGTATTACATTCTGCTGGTTAAACACACTTATTTTAAATGTAATTTAAGATTACAGTGTAAGTTCTTACCGGACAACCTGAAGGCAAAAGTCACCTCGGATAGTCCCAGGCTTGGAGTCAATGGGATTAGTCTCACCGAGCATTACTCTGCCGGTTCTTATAACGTTAAAACCCTCCCACACATAAAAATATATCACAGAAATAACATTAGTTCCCTTCAAAAAATGAATGAAGAATATGTATTAGCAATAAGCAAGAAATATTATTAAATTCAAAGTGCCCTAGAGTCGCTCTCTGGGGAAAATAATATAAATAGGCTTACCATGGCAACCACAGGGCCAGAGGACATAAAACTGACAAGCCCTGGGAAGAAAGGCCGATCCTTCAGGTCACAGTAGTGCTGTCTCAGAAGATCCTCATCGGCCTGCATTGAAGACAAGCATACAAAACATGAGCAAAAAACTATTTGTGAATATTTTAAGGCTATATTAACTGAAACTAGATGGTCACATGGGGATATATAGGGCATATATATATAGCATTTGCAACTTCGTGAACCACAAGGACTAGCGTTAGTAATTGGTTTAACCCTTAGAAGACAAGCTCTAAATAGAGATTTCCACAATTAGAAACTAAAAATCGATTACGTTTTTAATGAGTAATTTAATTTAAATGTAGTAATTTAAATGAAGAAAACAATTAAAATGATTTTTTATAACATTCTTTAGAAAGTATTTTTAACAAGTAAATATTTATATACAATAATTGCCTCTAGATTTATTTTCAGTGCTTTACTCCCTTTAATCATATATATCTAAATAATTCGATTTTCACAGGGGATATAAATAACAGATGCAACCTTGCAGACCACAAGGAACTATACAAATTATATTTAGTAATTGATTTAACCCTTGGAAGACAAGTGTGTCTGAGAGAGAGAGCTTAAGTTCTCTCACACCAAGAATAGAGGCTTTTGCAACTACAGAGTAAAGGGAAAATATAACAGGTTTTAATCTGATAAAGTGGTTTTCAAAGTCATATACATGTCAAGTATCATCCTTTTGCTAGAAGATGCTGAGGTAACCACGATTATAACAGAGCTGAGCAGTAATGGTTTAAACTAGTGTTGCAAAACCATAGGGTTACATAACTATATTAACCATTATTTCCATGGTTAATTTTAAGGTAGGCTATACATGTTAAATCTCTTGTAACTTTCGCCACACACAAACTGTGGATGTAACTGCCATCTACAAATAACTCGCTCTCGGTGCACTGTTTTGCTATTAAGAGGAAAGGCAAACCCTATCAAAACAATTGAGCTTAAAATGGTTAATTCAATTTACCTGGATTAACTTCATAGCAACTAACTTGAAGCCCTTCTGTTCGAAACGCTTGATGATCTCTCCGATAAGTCCCCTCTGCACTCCATCCGGCTTGATGGCAATGAAAGTGCGCTCTTCATTTTCAGACATTGGGCTAAAATGAAAAGAAATGCCATTGAAACATAGCACAAGAAGAAAAAGAGTTTCAATGACAGAAGTGCGTCCAAACTTACGCCGTCGCACATCTGGCACTCTGTGGTGCAGGTGTGGAGGGGGGTTTGGCTGAGGAAACCCCTGACCCCATCACTAATTACATGTCAAGTGACAGTCTTGCTTCCCTGTCTTAACCTCTATTGACGGCTGTCTGTGTACTGACAGCTTAAACCGTGAATAGTGATCTGATCTGATAGCTGTCCTCGCGCATCCGGTTTCAGCATGTTATCTAATCACGTTTTCATTTTAACAGACTTAATTTAGCCATATATCTCTTTTAGAAATAGGTAATGACGGCTTACAAATTACACTACTGGCTAACTTATATTTGGCAAACTGCTCACGTTTGTTTACCAAATCAGTGCACGCGCTTTATGAAGTAGCGTAACTTAGATCTGCGCGTGTGCAACATAGGCTACCAACTTTACATTTCAAATTTACCTGTCCATTTACATATTTGTACATATAAGATACAAAAAAAATTGTGAAAATATTTTTCTTACATTTTCTGACGACAGTCCACGAGTCAAGTTGATTCCTCACGCGCTTGCTTTCACTAATCCATGATCATCTGAGGTACAGTAAGTGTATTATGGAGATGGGCGGAGACTGATTCCAGTGCTTTGGCATTCGGTGATTTTTAATCTATCTATTGTGATGGAATCCGAAGCATATTAATGATGAGTAGGTTTAGGGATAGGGGTTGGGTTAGGGTTAGAAAATATCATTAACTTGATAGAAAATCAATAGAAGTCCATGCAATGTCCTTACTAAGATAGCAAAATAAACGTGTGTGTGTGTGTGTGTTGGAACAAAAAAATAAATGATGCAAAGATGAGGTCTGTGAATCATTTTATTTTATTTATTTATATGTATAGATTGCAAATATATAGTATAAATAAGATTGGGCTTGTTGCAACACTTTATTCCATTGAAAATTCTTGAGATTAAGTTAAGTCAAATGTTTATAGAAGGCATTATTGATGATAATAATAATAATAATAACTGTAATACTTTGCATTTTATTATTTTAAATTTAAGTTTTAATCAAAAAAATGATAGGCTATTTTATTTTAAAATGACAAAACAAAAATATTGCTATTATTCTTTTATTTCCTTTAGTAGGCATCTACATGTATAAATGTATTGATTATAATTGAAAGGATTCACTTATTTAATTAATGTTTTGTGATTTGTCTATCGTGTAAATTTAGTATCTTGTCAACATTCTTTTTAAGGAGCTCTAATGAATTTTGGTGGGTCTAACCTGTAATTGCATATAAAAATTAATTATGCAATCATAGCATTATTGCAAAGCATATTAGAGAATGATAAAATATCTGATTCGTTAAGTGCACCCAAAGTAATTTATCCACAGGACACTAATCTAGCAGCAGGGTCAGCGGTGGACTAATATGCACCAGTTAAACCAAGCATTAAATTCTGTACATTCATGGTCACTATCTGTAGAACATATTTCCCTGGTGTGAGATTTGGGACCGATTAGACCATCTGTACAGTTAAGAAATATGCAGCAAATCCTTCAGCATCATATTCTGTGTTAATCCTCAGGGAATCACTTCACTGCAGTCATGTCAGATACCTATATGCACTTCCACACACTCTTTTTTGCAGTTCCATTAAATGTTTTATCCAACTGTCAGTTCAGTATCTAATGTATGCACTGTGTAGTTACATATTTGGCCCTTGTTCTTCTAACACTATTATTTGACCATTAGTAGAGTCTTTCGACAACTTGCAGTGAAAGCATGTGAGGCAGTTCAAGTTCAGCCTTATGTAAAAGGATGTAATACTGTTTGGATGACAGTATTCCCGGCAATTAAATGTGGCTTGTAAGTCCCAGTCCTCTTAAATAAAGTATTGCTCTGCACTGACATGAAATGCAGGAGTGTGGGAAGGAGTCTTCATTGCTCATACTAATTTTTATATTGGTGTGTGAGAGAGAAAATACACTCAAATATATTTTTCTTTTTATTAAATGTTCTTTATAATTCATTTAAATTACATCTCAATAAACATTTAGTTTTGGCTTATGTCTAAGAAAACAGATTAAGTATGGTACATGGTCTATTCAACAACCTTTTATTTGCATGATGTTTAATGGCAATGGGAAAATAAATATACAGTACTTGATTAATATTAAATCAAAATGTAAATCATATGACGATTGTAGATGATGAGATTCGCAAAGCCTTTGCAATGTGATGTTGAGGAATGTTTTTAAAATATTCCACAATCTTTTTATGCACTCTTTCACAGATCGGAGAGCCTCTGCCTCTCTAAGACATCCCTTTAATAGCTAACCTTGTTACAGATGTCAGTTAATTTAATTAGTTGCTAAATGTTCTCCCAGCTGAATCTTTCCAAAATTTCTTGCTTTTCAGCCATTTGTTGCCCCCGTGCCAACTTATTAGAGACCTGTAGCAGCGAAATTTGAAATTAGTTCAGTTAGTGGATAAAAGTGTACAATTTCTCAGTTTAAACATATTCGTCAACATCTTTTATTGTAAATATTGAATATGGTGATTTAGAAGTCTTTTAGTTTTCATTTTATTCCAAATAATAAAAAAAGCACTTATGCGGTCACATAGACATAAGATAAAATGAACCAGAGAAGTAAAAACACAATAGTTTTTATGTAGCAGATATCATAAATGCAGTATGATCAACTTTCCCATACTATACAGCCCTACCAATTTTTTTGTGTTTCCAGTCTGTTATCCATTTCAGATATGACCCTGAAATGACAAGAATGACTGCTGATAAACTCTGACCAGTTTTAGTAATAATTCATGTTTGCATTCTCAACCCATCATTCCTATTTGCAGTCAATGCAGTTTTGGAAACTGAGGGATTTATGATGCTGACCCTGAGAAAAAGACAAGAAACAAAGAAGTTAAATGTCCCCAGTAACCCAAGATTCACACCGTGCAATGGGGTATTCATTTTACTGACCAAATGTTTTGTTGCAAAAGTTTGACCTTCACAAGTTATTGTCAATTCAACAGAACCTGACAGGAACAATGATGTGGTTTAAAAGTGCAGTCACATTTACCATTCTGTGAATTTTCAAGAGTGTAATCCGTTCGAATCCATGTGCCATAATGCTTGAGGGTGAAATATTTCCCCACACACATTCTGCATTGCTTTCAAGTTGGACAAGAGAATTTGTTCAAAAGACAAAGCAGCTGAGTTTAAAAGTGAGAGTTCTTATATTGCAACACATTTAAAAACTGCAACAACAACAACAATTTGCTGAATATTTTCTCACAGTATTCACTTATTTTAAAGCCTTTATTTTCTTTACTGGAACAAATTTGGAAAATATTTAGCATTGCACACACCAATAGATCCTGGGTGGGTGCCATCACAGTTCACAACTGAGAAAAACATTACAATAATCCAAAAGTAATCCACGCAACCAGGGGCGTAGCCAGTAATGGGCCAGGGCGGCACTGGCCCGCCCACATTACTCCCTGGCCCACCCAGGCAAGTTT
>JAUCMT010000021.1:5899607-5918157 GCA_032357475.1 Enteromius thamalakanensis
TTTTTTTTTTTTGTAACTCATTGTTAAGTTATGGATAATGTACAGGCAGCCGGTAGTTATCACAGAAATAAGCCCTGACAGTGTGATCAGGACCCGACGTGAAGCGGAGGGTCTTGTATCACGCTGAAGGGGCTTATTTAGCAATAACTAAAGACTGCCTGCATATTATCTCGCTTATTACACGGCTACTTGCCACATAAGGAAAAAAACTGGACACGAATATGAATTTGAAACATTTTATTGGCATATTTGTTTTAAATTAACATTTTCATCCTTCCGTGAAATTATATAGTACCACGTGACTAACATTCAAACGTTAGTAAGACAATTTATAACATCTCCATATGAATATATAATAACAGATGTATTTTAGTTATTTACAAGTATTAAATGGCACCTTATGTTGTCCAGTTTTTGTTACAAGATGGCGCCAAACAGCAATCTTTGTTGACGCGGAGGGATTTTAAATATACAAGTACCGGGTATGCGTTATTACTTTGGAGCGGTTATTATTTGAAAAGAACGAACCTACAAATGTCTCAACTGACCAATCAGAATTAAGGATTCCAGAGAGCCATGTAATAAGCATTTATAAGCCACAGGATGGCGCCAAACTATCAGCGACAGCGAAGTGATATAATTACTAATGGTCAAAATGATTCATAGTACCCTGATGAACCTGTGTTATTAGTTTTACTGGTTGTTATGTGGGAATTACAAACCTTGGAATGTGGCGACAGACCAATCAGAATCAAGTATTTCACGAAGGTGTGTAATAAATTGTCATAAAATAAAAAAAAAATAAAAAAAACTGTTTCCCACTAAAACTGTAATGATGAATCAGAGGACATTGGATCCATTTGCAGGCTTTATTAGAACAACAGGCAGACAGAGTTGAGAAAACAGCAAACAGGAACAGGGAAATAACGCCCAGAATTGTCACCGTGGCAAACAAGACTTTGCGATGACCGGAAGCCTTCCTTTCGCTTTTAAAGAGGAGATAATAGTCAACACCTGTAGCAAAATCGGTCTGAGTATGCGGGTCCGGGTAGGAACTAATGGCACTTTTCCACTGCATAGTACGGTACGGTAGGGTTCAGTACACCTCACTTTTGGGGGGTTTTCCACTGAGAACAGTACCTGGTACCTGGTCCTTTTTTAGTACCACCTTAGCCAAGGACGCAGCTGTTTTGTTTGAAGAAACCCACCTTTTTGTATCAACCAAAAATGGCTGTTTCGTGGTCTATTGAGGAAGTACAGACGTTTCTTTTGTTGATAGCCGAGGAGCGGATCCAGAGAGAGCTTGATGGGGCGACGCGGAATGAAAAATGCTCCATTGTTGTGTATTTGTTTGTTGCGTGTTTACGATGATGTCATTGCAATGGAGGTGGCGCAACTATAACGACACGTGATTAATCCTGCCCACTTTAAAGCGGTACTAAACTGCTTGGAAATGCAAACCAAGCCGAACTGAGCCGTGCCGTGCCGTATGGAGCCATGCCGAGCCACGTACCACCAGTGGAAAAGCACCAATAGTTAAGGTTGATGTAGCTCAGTTTGTAGAGCCATGCGTTAGAAAATAAGACTGGATCATCCGGTCATGGGTTTGAAACCCAGACAACCCATGTGCTCATTAAACCCTTTAAGTCATGTTTTTACATAATTTCTGTAACTTCTAGGTTTAGTGTGTGGGGTTGTGTGGTCATACAAATGAATTGGCACATTTCCATTAATTTTTTTAAAAACAAGACAAAGCTTTGCAGTGACTGTGTGAATGTTTGAACACAATTATTGGTGGAATGGGCTGTGAGGCTAAATTAACGCCTAGGCTAATAAATTGGCCCGGGGTACAACAGAGCTTTGGGGTAAACGGCGTCTTTGATGCGATTTTAATCTAAACCACTAGATGGCACAAAAATCTGGCGTAGGTTTCTCAAGCCTTAGAAAAATAGTTCATGACTGATTCCTTTAACACGATAACACATTTTTACAAGTTTTGAATCACATTGCATTTAAGGACACTTGTTTCTTAAATACAAAATGACATTTAAAAGAACTTGTATGACAATTAATGAACACGCCATCTTTGTAGACCATACCTGCATGGTTCCAGCAGTTTCTCTAGCTTTGCCAACTTGTCATATTCAACATTTATTGGTAGGGCCAGATTGTGCTTCTGCTGATGGTGGTTTCACACTGCACCCGTCAGCTGGGTGTAAGCAGTGCGGAAGCGGTGCGTATGCAGATCAGGAGCAGCGGGCGCCGATTGTGCTTTCATTTTGGCCACTGAACCGCGGCTTGTACTGCAGTAGGCTGTAGACCTCTTATTTCTGTCTTATAGTTCTTTACCGAACACTGTGTGTCATGTGCTTTGATTTGCTTTGTTATGCGATTGTCTATATTTTAGTTTACACTAAGGGTGGGCGATATAACCAAAATCTTCTATCACGGTAGCAGCAATTTTCTACCTCGATAACGATATATATCACGATATAGCAATTTGTATTTAAAAATGCATAAATAAAAACTCAAACAAAGAAACTGCTTATATAATGTAATTTTATTTAAACTATTAATTGCAGCATTACGTTTAAGTAAAACACAACCATACTGTGTACTGCAATGCATTTTAAGTCAAATGTTTTTTTTTTTTTTTTTTACAACAAGTATTAACAGTATACCAGCTCTGTAAAAGCTAGAAACAAACTTTTTTTCTTCACTTGTTTTTTTGACTTTGGACATGTTGGTTTGGATGCTTGGTTTTGAGATGATGAAAAAGTTCTGACGTATTTCCACCGCTTGCTAAAACAGTGCTCTTGAATACCTTGCAAATCACGTTCGTCTCATTCGTATCACTTTTCCTACAACCCAATTCCAAACCAATTTTCACACCACAGACGATGCATCTTTTTTCTTTACAATCTGCTTGTTGTTGGTTGCGTCGTGTTAGCGACACTGCTGTAGGGAAAACGGACGGGCTCAAAAGTCTTTAAACGGAACACATGAAATTTGACTGCGTAAACACACAATTTGTGTGTGTCTATACGTACAGTATACCGCACATACAAAATATTTTAAATTTCACGCGTTCTGTTTAAAGTACGCTTTCTGTTTTGAGTCCGTCCGCCTTCCACACTGCTGCACCGTCCTATTCAATTGTTGATGTGAATGTGTATTGTGTGGTTACGTAATGTGCAACGTCACATGATCTCAATTGCAGTTAGAATGGTAAAATCTCTATCGGTTGACAAATTTCTATCAGTTAATCATGTTAATCTGGTACATCCCCCACCCCTTATTTACACAATAAACTTGAGCAAAGTTTTCAATATGTGTATTAAAAAAAAAATCACAGCCTGTCAGGAAAAATTATGTATGACCTTCTCACATTTTGTATAATAAATATTACATTTTGCCATGCAAAGAAAGGCTTTCATGCAGATTCTAGATTGATTGATAAGGTTACGCTTTGAGATCCAAGACAAATCTCGGAAAGAATTCCAACAATAAAGTGTATTTGGATTGAATAATTGAATGGAAAAACTAATCTTAAAGCTAACCAATGCCTCTAGTTTTATTAATTTAACAGTTTAACAGTTTGAGGTTTGGGCAAAAATTGAGCAATTTTTCAATATGGTGAGTGTGAAACACAAAACACATCAGTTACATGATCTTATAGTAAAATGTGTTACTTTTCATGTTAATCGGGTCAGTTTTGATCAAGAACCAATGCACTGTCACTTTAATTTAGCCCAAGCGGCGCAGCAAAAATAGACTCGGCGCTGAGTGATCGCAGCACTGCCTCTTCTACTCTGTTCCGGCAAAAGTCATCATAGCTTGCATAGTATAGACCCAGCTCCCAACCCAACTTTGTGTATAAATTAACAGCAATATTTTTTTTTACCCCATACCTCTTGCCACCTCATACATTTCTAGGATTTTTATACTAAATAAACGACTTGAATGATTTATTCTCACACAAAACCTGTTGATTCATTACTTTACTTTTCAATAAAAAAAAATTCTGCAATTATACATTTAGACGCAGTGAAAAGCTATTTTTTTTTCTTAAAGTGCCCCTATTATAGGTTATGAAAGGTTCATATTTTGGTATAGGGAGTCAACAGGCTGCCCTGCATGCAAGGTAAAAAAAAAACACTTTAGTTGTCTAAAAACCATTCCAAATTTTAGACTATTTATTTTGTAAAATTATTATTATGTGGTGTGTCTGTTTTATTCAGTTGAAAGTTGATTAACTTATTGAAGAAACACATTTCTGCTGTAAGATATTTACCCATGAATAAATATTGGAATAAATATTTCTTTAACATACGAATTGATTAAGGATGTTGATTTTAACCATTAACCAACCGATATGAATTTTGACCGATTAATACAAGCAGTTAAATGGTTTAAAAAGTCATTTTATTTATTTATTCCAGTATTTTACCTAATTATTTTTAAAAGGTTTGCTGCATTGTAAAAAATTCGCCACAGCCTATATAAAAATGTTAAAAAAAAAAAAAGTCACATTTTATTGGCCACATTCACACAGCAGCAGAATATAGTTGTCAGTCCTATCGGCAGGCTGCTTGAGTCCTAATACAGTGAGTGACAACAACATTCTTGGAACACATGCACTGTGTAAACGGAACAGGACTGGACAACTGTCACGTCATACACTGCTAAAGAGAGCTGCTCTGCTGCACAAACGCGCATCTACCTGGTGTTACGGGTTTGGTCACTATTGCTATGGTTACTGGTAAAGAATACAGGCTGGATTCCCATTGCACGTTCATACAGGACTAACTTTCTTTCCTTTTCTTGATTTATTATTTAGGTAAAATGGCTATATATTTCTCTAACAGGCCTATTTATCCTTTTATAATGTTTTTTCCTCTGGTTGCAAAAGTCCTGCAGGCTTATGATAATGAAATAGATATGATCATGTGAATCTTCATCTTCTGTTGTTTGCTAGTTTTTGCGCGTGTACAATGAATCCACAGAAAACAAATATTACTATTTTTGACGGGTCACGGGCGCTTATGCTTTCTAATTGAATTCAATTCAAATTTAAAATAATGTTGGTTAACGGCTAATAATCGGTGAATGAGCGTCAGTTGTCGATTGCAGGAAATAACCAAAATGAACATCCCTGGAACTGATCCACATATATCTGTATATATAGAGTGCCTATTTTACCATAATTTATTTAATCAGATTTTTTTACGCTTCCTTTGATGTGTCTGGTTTTACGCGTGTAGGAAGTGCGGCTGATGCTGATAATGTATTCACTAAGTCTTCTGCTGGATATGCTGATATGCTTGTCAAAAGGGTCATTCTAGTTTCTCTTAGCTTCAGTGGTGGAACGAACACAACCAGCTCTCTCTCAGTACAAACACAACTAATTGTAATCCTGACAAGAGGCTTGGTTTTTATTTTGGTATGCTTTCACTCACTCCCTCCCTAACCTCTCTTTATCATTTAAAATTGATGCCAACTCCCCATTGGCCTTTCTTATGGAAGCAAAGAGACTTTGAAGTTTGGAGGACTCCTCTGAAAAGCCCTCAGGCATCTCCTTCATAAGGCTACTGCTACCGTATCCCCCCACCCCCCCAATATATCTCGTTCTTTCTCTTTTTCTCGGCCACTCTAGTTCTTGGGAGAATTCACAGCTACTGCAGCACAATGAATAGCAAACAAAACTTGTGAAAGGGGATGTCAACAAATTCAGGCTCTGGAAGATGATGGGGGAAAAAGTAATAAAAGGACATGTAATTCGCATACAATAAATCCCCGGTTTCAAAGCGATCTCTTAAATATTTACAAGTACATGCTTTTGTATACAACAATGTAAAAACATATTCTAAATATTTTAGTGGCTGTGACAAATGCTTTTTTTTTTTTTTTGATGATCTCCCCATGTTGTTGTGTTATGTTCAATGCAGTATCCTTGTATGCATGCCCATGATATGGTATAATTTGTATATAAACCATTAACCATTTACTTTGAGAAATGCAATTACATAGGAGCATAATCACACTATTTTCTTAGTTTTGCCTGATGTATTGTTGTTGACATCTGTTAAACTTTAAGGAAGTTTTTAACTCTTTTTACAACCTTGAGTTTAAAATAGATGCAATTTGCAATTTATTATTGCCCCTTAGAATTATGATGGTTAAGAATATTTATTTGATTTTAGGAAACCTTGCTAATAATCAGTGCTTAGTTGCATGGTTTGTATAATTTTGTACATTTAATTTAATTTAATTTAATTTAATTTTAAAATAGTCCTGTCAGTTTAGTTTATTAAAAAAAAGACAATAATCTTTTTTTAAATATAGTTTTATTAGTTCCAGTTTATATCGTTTTTATATAAAATTGTAAGTAAATAAAATGAATAAAACCGCAACCAAAACAAAATAAAATTAATAAATGAATTAAAATATAAAAACATTATATAAAATTAAATTTGAAAATATAAAAACTTAATTTTACTAAATATGAATCAAAACTCTAGTACATGTAGTGCAAGTGTAACTGGTTGCATAATTTGTGTAATTTTCATTTAATTGATTGTAAAATCGCCTTTGTTTTTTAGGCTGGCAAACAGAGTTAAATTATAAATTGAATCTAAAATAATTTTTTTACATTAAATAATAAAAGAAAAATACAGTAAATAAAACTACAACTGAAAAAAAAAGAACAAAAAAGCTGAATTAAAATATTACTAAATTCTTATCTAAAATGAAAATGAAAACAAAAAAATAACAACATAAATTAAAAATATTAATAAACGTATATTAATAGTACATCAGTTAAACTAAAAAGAACCCTGCAGCAAGTTAATGTGCTTACTGGTTTAATTTAGGGGAAAAATAGCATTATTTACTGTAAGAAGAAAACTTTCTTCTTCTGTCAAACATTAAAGATTTTTTTGAGAAATGTCTCTTTCCGCAAATCAAAACCCGCGTTAAATATAACATAACAGTCTAGTGTTATTGCTATCTAACATCATTTTTTAATGTTTGATTAGAAAAGCATGACACCAATTAAAAACATCAGATCTGAAAACAGCAAACATTTTCACTGGGTTTTTCGTTTCTAAAGCTTAGGGGGAAATCTTGCTAGCAGCTCTCTGCTTTATTGGCTGTCCTTATAGAATAAACAAGCAATGTTTCTTTGCTTGTCCTTGACCCTTCAGAGCACCAGGCAGGTAATGGCTCCTGATAAGTTGGAAATGGCTGCCGGAGATTGAAGCGAGTAGTTTGTAGAAGCCTTATTGGGGTGTTCCCACCCCTCTGAATTGAAGTCAGCTCGATGGGATGGGATATCCGTGTCATTACTTGGGTCTCTGGCCTTGCAGGAACAGAGGCAGAGGGCAACACAAACATGTTTAAGAGCTGACCCGCTATTGAAGGTGTCAGAGATGGAGAAGCTAGAATAATGCAGCTCTTATCGCTGACAAACCTTTTTGTCTCCATTAGTGCCTGTTCTCAGTCCCTCCTTTTCCTTATAAGTTATATTAAAATTAATTGCAGTGTCTTTATGTTTCTTAATAAGATTAAGGGAAACATATGAATTGTAGTGGTGAGTACGCATCAACAGAATGAAGCAGTTTTTGAAGAGAGATTGCAAAGAGCCAATTATTAATATCAATTATGTCCGACAGAAAGACACCTATCAAGTTTAAGGCATCTGATATAGAACTTCCAAAAGCCAAAATTGATAAATGTACACTCATAAATTGAATATACAAAGATGGTAGCTTCTCAAGAAGCATCTAAGAAATTACTACAGGAAATCTGATATCTGATGGGAAGTGCACTTCAAAGGCTTTTATGCTGGCATATGAATGCAGCCGCTGAGATTCATCATGTCTCGGGCAGATGAGGTTTTGATTTTTAATAAACCTTATTAAGTCTATTTTCAAAACCCATGGGTTATTTCATAATCAGCTTCTCAAGTATCACACATTTCCTGAGATCACTGTTGCCAAGATCTCAGTCAGATCCATGACTAATTGTTTTTCACCAGGCTAAATTCCCGAAGGACTATGTCGCCCATACAGAATTTCACAGAAAACGATGATGAACCAAAACTGCTTCGAGTTTGACTCCCATCGGACCGAAACATTGTTCATAATAACGATAGAAACCATTCTGTTACGCAATCACGAAAACTCTTTGCAACAGAACATTATCACTTTTTTCCTCTTGCTATGCTACGTTGCCTGGGGTGTGTGGATCGAACTGAAGCATTATGATATAGAAGTGAACTCTAGTTGTCTGTTGTCTTGTTTGTCAGATGTGTGTGATGTACTATGTTTCTGAAAGTCCAGATGAAGAGGTGTAAATCTTTTGCTGTAACAGTTTGAGGCCGATTGAATTTTCACCCTGCGGACATTGGCCTCCTGTGTCTTGGATAATGAATGCCTATTGATTTTCGTGTTCTGTGATATACAGACATCTACTTTATAAGATGTAATTGTCCTTCTTTGGTACAGACTTTAACTGAATCACCATAGTCACAGTCTTTATGGTTTGTTTCCCTGTAGCTTCAGGATATTATAGTCTTTCTGTATTCATTATATCTATTTTTGCACCCCATTTACAATGCTGTCAAAGAAATCTTTTGATTCTTTGCACATTGACTAGTAGAATTTTTAGTGGAACTTTTAATATTCACATTATATACTTTGTTTTTAGTGCACCATCTGTAATTGGTGTGTGCACACCAAAAGCGAAGTGAATATTCATGTTGTGTTACTTTAGATTAGTTGTGGGATGTTAATTGCATTACTTATGCAAATTAAAACATTTTATAATGCTTTCCTATATTATCTGATACAATCTGATGTGCCAAACGGAATGTCCGTAAACTCTTCGCTGATTGGCTTGTTTAACAATGACCAATTCGTACATATTCATACAAGGGTCAAAAGGCCAAATTTTTCCTACGAATTCGTCCTACCTTACTTGTAAACCCCAGTGATGGGTAAGTTTAGACACAAACACAAGGAAAGCAAGGCGTAGCGGGAGATAAACGTTAAACATAAAAATCCGCATAACAGTAAACAAGGAAAACACTGACAGACAACATAACAAGAATTTTAACCATTTAATAATGCTAATTAAGCATATATTAATGTTCATGCATACTGTACACATGTAGTAAGATTGCAGAATCTGAAACTTTAGTAATAATTTAGTACGAATTTGGCAATATTTCCTAGCAGCAGCTCACACTATCTTCGATCACAGGCGACTGATTTTCTCCAGGATTCGTAAAATTAAGTAATACACATAAATAAATAATGAATGGATTACCTACCGCATTCGTCATTATTGCTCTTTTAAATTCCACTCCGTGTGTGCGTGTGCGCACGCATAGATATATACTATGGCGCACACCCATGTTTCCTAGTAACGAGCGTGCTGGCAAGTTGGACATTTGGCGGGATCACGTAATGTACCCGAAAACCACAAATTCTCATTTCTAAATGATATATACAAGTTATAATTATTTCTTACTTTTCAGTGTGAGAAATAAAAGATGTGGCAGGAGAGCATGTGAACTGGCTTGAGACTTGAGAGCCCTGTTTCTATTTTCTGACACAACGAGATGCGTCAATACGCGAATATCGCACGTTTTGCAAAGTACTCATAATTCCTGTCACCCGGTGCAAATTTATGTCTATTGGGCACTGTGCATATAATCTACTCATGCAAATAATTACATGTTGGTGTGCACCATTAGTCTGCATCCAAATTTCTAATGCATTAAATATGTTTATAGCAGTGGCTAGTATGTTATAAAGGTATCAGATGGCGAAATAAAAGAAAAGGAAAAAAAACCCTACGAAATAATCATTGGCCTTCTCATGAAAATCTTTCACAAGAACTAAAACCAATGTAAACCAGGGTAACCTAGAATGTTAGATAAACATGAGCATTGTTCGACCTTACAGATGTCACCTGCACCATTGAGTTGACAGCCATATACTGTATGAGACTTTTGCTCAGTTGACATCCCTCGGAAAGGAAAGTGACAGTTATGGTAGTGTACACTGAAGGGCTTCAGGTTCTTCCCAAACCTCAGCGCTGTAATGAGGTTCCATATGGTTTAGAATTAATTGAATGTATTGTGGCTGACAGCCCAGGTCTGGAGGGTAATTCTGCAGCAGGGACACTGGTTCCGCCTCAATTGAGACCTGGCAGATTGGAGTCCTCGGAGAATTTGACCCTCAACCCTCAATTCAAAAGTATGTCATAATTTGGACATCACTGCCCAGCAGTACCTTTGTTTCCTTCTTGCTTTGTTTAAAGATTTCAGAGCGTTTCTCCTTGTCAGGAACATAATTCAACCTTGTAATGTTGTTTGGGGATGGAGGTGAATGCTGTCCTTTAATTTAAAGTTTGTAGTAAATTTACAGGATTCAGCAATTAGGGTGGTTGAGACTATAAATATATATAAATGAGTTGTATATAAATGTGATTTAAATTGAAATGCAATTTAAAATAAAACAGATTCCAAATGTTCTTCAATGTCCAAATTGCCTGCAATCTGCAATCATTAACAAAAAAAAAATCTAAATCACAGTTTAATCTTACATGTTTTTGCCACTCCAGTGCATTGATTACCTATGTTTTGCTGATTGTTTATATTTCAAACACGTTCATCTTCTATGATAATTAAGAGCTAAAAGTAATTATTTTTTTGGAATATCAGACATAAATCATTTCTGCTACCTGACGGATATAACTGAAGTGGTTGTCATGAGAAATAACACTCTATGGCAGCCCAAGGCCATGTTTTGTTTTCCTGTCAGTGTGTCTGTTAGTGGTTGCTGATATCGGATTGGCTGAGATTTTTTTAGAGGGCGGGTTTTTGTGGTACAAGTTAGTAAAATGAAATAATGTCCGTATCCTAACACAGTTTATAAGAAATAAAGACTATTAAACATTTAGTTGACTGCATATCCAGTTCATGCTGTGATCTGAGGTTTAGACAGTGTACAAAATCTCTTTCGATATAATTTTTTATTTATTTTTTAAATAACAGAATGGCTCCAAGTCTTACAAAGAATGGCTATTAACAAGGTAAACACAGACGAACAGGCTTGTGTGAAAACTGGTATCCTCCTACTTTCAAGAGTTGGTGAAACTGAGCTTATTGGATTATTTCTCTTAAATGTGAAGGTGTACGCTTTGTCCCCAGGCTGACGCCAGAGTTAAAAGCAAACAGGACGTCAGGGGCGCAGACAAACCGGAGGCAAGTGCTGCATTTTAAACAGCCTGGCAGCCTCCTCACCTGCTGATCTTCAAAGAGTTTGATGATGAATGAGTCCTGCGAACAAAATATTCAAGGTGTGAGAGTAGCGTACCGATCTATACCACAGCTCTTTGAGAGGGACATGATATTTACCATTTGACTTTGATCTGCATAATTGCAGATGGTTTGTGTTTCTGTGGCACGTTTTAAAATAGAGTGCTTCTTTTGAAAGGCAGTTTCAGAAGAACTCTAGAGAGAATGGGTTTACCTCAGGCAGGTAGAATTCCTGTGAAATGCTATTGCTGCGTTCCATTCAAAATCAGATGTGCTCAATATCTCCAACTTAATCAGTTCTATTAATACATTTATTCTAATGTTCACACATGTTGAAATTAGGATCTGTATTATTTAATATTATAATATATTGTAATATTTTCTATTTTTTATGTTTTAAAATAAGTTTTTCTGTTCAGCAAGGCTGCGTTTATTTGTACAATAAAAAATACAAATACAAAAAAGTACAAATGTTTTTTTAATTATTTTCTTTTTGAGCATAGTTACAGAAATTATTTTAAAATGCTGATCTGCTGCTTAAAGTATTCAGTTTTTCTGATGTTTTGTCTTTAGCCAATCACGTGCCTGATTCAAAATGGACATTTCGAAAAATTAAATTTTATATTTTTGTTTTACTAATGTTTTCATTTTAAGTTAAATTGTGCTTTGTTGGTATTATGTCTGATAGAATGTAAAAAAAATGTTCAGTCCATATTTTTACTATTGTTGATTTTGTGATTGATTTCTGTTTGAAAAACAAGACAAAACAATAAACATTTTGGCTATTAAATTTATGCAATGGAGAAAAAAGATGGCCTCCGGCATTTGGCCCAGTGTTTCATTTTGTTTTCATTTCAGTGCATTCCTACCATCCATCATAAGACATGCTCCACACAGCTCTGGGGGGGTTAAAGGCCTTACGTTGTAAAGAGATGGTTGGGAAAAATTCCATAATCCAGTAAATAACTAGGTGTTACTGTAGATGATGGCAAAGATAATCTAAATCTAAACCCAGGGGAAATGTTGTGGATGTCTGTATTTTACCAAATTTGAAGTAGAAAATTCTGAGGATTAATCTTACTCTCTCCATCCATTTATTACTTATTTGCTTGTGATTGTAGGTTTCTTATGCTGTTGTAAACAGAATAAATAACCAAAATCATTTGGCTTGGAACTACGTTAACCATGAATTTGCTTGAAAATGATCACATTCATCAGCCAATTAGATTCAAGTATTTAACAGTATGATCTGGTTTAAAATACTGGTTTAGAAAACGCGTATCACAGAGATAAGTACTTCAGCTCTGTTGATATCCAATATGATTACAGATTTTGTTTTCCCAAAAAGTACATAAACAGCCTGTGGTATGTTTTTTTTTTTTTTTTTTTTTTTCAGAACAACATGGTTCCAGATTGCTTATTGAAGAGCCACATTGTGACATTACATTTGTGCCAAATAGCTCTGGAGAAATTTCGACTAATGCGGCACTCACCCAGACACACAGACTCCCGAAAGCAAGAGAGCAACATCAGCTCAGTCTAGCATATCGTTTATATTTTAACAGCCAGCATATATAACATCACCAGACTGCAGTGAAGCGCTTGACTAGGCACTGTATTGTGAGTCACTTGGAGAGGCTGTTAGCTGTTGCTCGCTATATTGACTTTTGAGATCTATTCTCCTGCTGAATGCAGCGCAATCTCCTGCACAAATGTAATATTGATAAAGGCCGTGGCCTTCCTCTCATCCTTCCAACCCTGAGATCGGAATCCAAAACTCGTGAATAGATCTGAATGGAAATTTGTGCCAAGGGAAAGATGTGTTTATGGACAGGGAGAAGTGATGTAGTGAACAGAAATGGAGCAGGTTTGTGTGGGCTGGATGTCTTGATCTCATAGCCTGCTGACTTTATTACAACCTGCATTTAGCCTTAAAGATGGCAGTCGCTCATGACCCTTGAGTGGGAGTGTTAATTGTATGTTAGCGCTTCTATGCTAATGTTAATTGAAGCGGATCAATAAAATGCTCACGGGGCAGCCCTGGGCTTTGCACACAGGTCATCGGTCTCAGAAAGTAGGCTGCAGAATATCGAAAATTCAGCTTTAGCTGGATTTTAAAATCTGAATTTTGGGTTTTATGGTATTTTAATGTTTTTGTGTGGGGAAAGTTACTTTTGAAAGTAATGCATTACAATAGTGTGTTACTTCCTACAGAAGTAACTATGGAAAATAATGCATTATGTTATGTTTTCTCATCTGGGCTTTTCTCATTTTACTTTTGCGCTGCCTCGAGTCAATAAGACAATGGCTGTAATTCTAACAGCGCTTGTTAAATCAGACTTCATATTCACATAAATGCCGCTTTGTTCGAAATAAAATTGAACAACAAGAATTATAAACTTGATGTAATGCTTTCTGAATGAGCGTAAGCAATTATAGGGTAATGCATATTATTCTATTCCGTTGTGGTGTTTGTGTGTGCTTTCATGCCATTTCAAATTAAAACACAAAGCCTGTGCGTTTTCAATTTCCTCATTACCGTAATGAGCAAATAACACAAATATCTATGTTGTTTGCTTGAGTTTTTCATCTCTGCGTCTAAAGTAATGAATTCATCACTTTCAATGCCCCGCATAAACCATTACTTTTAACTTCTGAACCATGACAGAGAGGCTACTATTTAGACTAATGGAAAGAAGACTTTGATGTGCTTTGGCAGAAGTGACAGGCGGAGTAAAAACTGAGAAAATGTCCTCTGAGAAAAGAGAGCTGGCATCTGCATGCAGAAAACACACATGAAAGGACTGCAGGAAGGTGAATTGTTATAGTAGTCTCTGTTTGTGGAGGTCTAATAATGCCAAAGCACACCTGCAGCATTATCTTCTGGGACTTGGATATATTTCAGATGCTTCAGGTTGTTGAGATGCACACTGAGGGTTAACTGCTGAAATTGAGTTTTTTTTTTTTTTTATACTTTCGATACAAACTTTTCATACAGTGTTACGTGAACTAAAGATTATTCTATTGGCTTGCTACATTTAACAAGAGAACAAATCTGACAGCATTTTGAAAATCTCAAAAAGGGTATACGCAGGATTTAAATGTTTTTTTGTTTTTGTTTAGTTTTTTCTTAGACATCTGTGGAAGCCTGTTTTCACCATGTAATGAAAATAGTGATGTTTCAAGTGTTTACGCTTCCTCATGTTATGAAATGGTAAAGCGGGTTTGGCGTGCTGTCCAAGGAGTGGGCCGGGAGAACAGCGGGCTCGAACCCTAGAACTCCGGCTGCCCCCCGGAGTGGGAAGTTGAGTTAAAGGAGGTAGAAGGGGAGGAGGAGGGTTTTGCAAAAACGAGATGGAAATGAACGGGAAGCTTGTGGTTTTATAGTGCTTGAAAACTGGTTTGATTGGGCGATCGTAACAAGGGGATTGATTAGCTGATGGCTAACAGCTGCGGGTGATTCGTACAGCGATTACTCGAAATAATGTTATTGTCAAAACATTTATTTAATTCAAGTATCAGAATGGCAAGATTTTATACAAGATGTGAGATAAGATGAAAAAAATTTATATTTCCTAGTTTTTGAGTTCTGATTTTAAATAAAAAGGTAATAATGACTTTCTATTTCACATTTCAATTATTTTTCCTGCAGGTGCTTCTTTATATTCTAAACTCAGAATTGTGAGATATAAAGTCTGAATTGCCCTGCCTTTTGTAGTTACTTTTTTTTTTTTTTTTTTAATTAAAGGGGTCCTATTAGGCTTTTCTACTTTTTGAAATTTATTTTCGAATTTTAGTGTGTAGTGCGTATGTTTAGATAAAAAAAGATCTACAAAGTTACAAATCTCAAAATTAACTCCAAAGGTAGATTTTTTATTTTTATTTTTTTAAACCTTTTTCAGAACTATAAGAAGTGGCTTGTTTGGACTAAAGCGTTGTTTTACGGAATTTGTGAATTTGTCACAAAGCGCCCTTTTAAAATAACGTCTGTGGGTGTTTTTATGTACTGAAAACAACCGTCTTCATAAAATTGTATGTAATTTTTTTTTTTCATCTTGCATGTAATAAAGAGAATCAATTTGCTTTTAGTCATTCTGCATAGCTGTTCGCCAATCAAATTGCACTGGGACAGCTAACCAATCACAATACCTTTTAGTTTTTCGAAAGGTGGTCTTCATCCAACCTGGAAGTAATCGCGCTTTCTGTACCAGGCTGGGGAGAGCGATATTGTAATAATGTAAATTATATGTAAAATAAAGTTTTTCGAACCACCAAGCATGAGAGCATATTCTATTCCACCCCTTAAAATGAAATCAAGACTTTGTAAAAGAGCATATCCTTTAATTTCAACAAGCTAGTAAATTCAACAAAATTTCAACAAGTTAATTGAGACATAGCTTATGTTAACATTTTTGTATTATTTTGTAATTAATTATTTATTTTCTGTATTTTGTGATGATAAACTGCATTAGAAAAAATTGAAGCATTTTTTTTACGTTTAAATCCAATTGTATATGGCAAAACCAGTCTTTACAGCAACTTGAGTGACGCCCCTAAATTGCATGTACACAGCTCAAGAGTTGTTTTTTCAGCAGTGTTTTGGTTGATTTGGTTTTTCTCTATTCTTCCTTCTGTAGTTCCCTTGTCCTTTTTCAAATGAAGCCAGGAGCCTAATGTAGAACAGCAGTGTTGAAAGAGCTAAAGTGAGCGAACCGTTCAGAAGAAAGGAAATGTACTGTCTACTTCACAATAACACCTCGCTGTACTTTATCTACTCTGAATCACAGTAAGGATTACTGTCCAGATGAACCTGACCGCTTCATGATCACGTCTGCGGCGCTTCATGATGTGTCTTTCCAAGCGTGTGATTTTTCTCTTTACTCTGGTACCCGCCTACAGAGCTGCCATTTGCTCCCACTCACCCACAACCAATTAATATTTCACAGTCTCGACAGCCCAGGCACAAATTCAAATGGCCTTGAGAAGTGAGCTGCTTCTATCCCACTTCACTCCACTTTACAGTCTATACCAATTAAGTTCAAGTTCTTTTTTTTTGATTTTGAGATGCTTTCTTTTTCTTCCAACCCACCGTCCCAGAAGTCTTCATTAACAAACTGGGAGAACATATTCTGAATAAGAATGGTGGCATCCATTTGCCATCAAACAATAGCGTAGCAAGTGGTACAGCGCTCCCATCGCCCCTACACTTGGCGGAATCCTTCATGCCTCTTTCCGTCAGCGATCAGAGGATTGCTGGCACTCCGTGTAATGTTTTTGTGCCGCCAGACAGCAGGGTGACATCTACACATATGGATCAATCCTCATCTTTTGAGAGTTCACTTGTGGGCTAATTTTCACTTTATCAGTTTCTTTCTGGCGGTCAATATTCTTTCAGTTGAAATTCTTTCTAGAATTTAGTGATGTGTGTGAGCGCAGTGAGGACGCAATGGAAATATTCAGACTTTCAGTTTATTGCTTTCATTCTATATATCAAATTCCTTTTCATCATACTTTCAGATGTGTTTTTATCTGAGTGTGATTGTGAAAGTGACTGATTTATGTCTTGTGTTTTCAACATGTCTTTTTTTTTTCTTCTTTTTCTTAATTGTATTTGAATATTTGGGCTCATAAAAAAGGAATATCCAAACATGATTATTTAAATGACGTTTATATATATAATTGTTTCTGTCACAATTTCTGAACAAGCTTTTAAATAGGAATTTTTCACTTTAATGTTTTACAACAATGTTACGTTATAGCTAAAGGTTTTCTTTTATATATATATTTATACTACAGGGCTGTTAAAAGCTTAAATGTAGGGTGACAAATGTTCTAAACGTTGTTAACGCTACTCTGGCGATTTTATCAGTAATAACTTACAAACTATGACTTCTCACAAGCCAGGTAACAACGGTGGTGTTTTTGCAGTAAATTAACTTTAAGTTAATTTACTGCAAAAGTTAATTTACAATTAAGTTTAACTAACATTAGAAAAAACATTTGCAGAACACTTTCGAGAGACGCATAGACTCAGAGGTAATTCACATGCGCTTTCTCTCTTTCTATCTCTAATAACTTAACATATTAATGCAATTAATAACTATCAAAGCTCAAACCTAGATCTAAAATTATGTTTTGTAATTAGCAACGGAAGCGTGGATGAGATGCAGAAGAAATAATCCCACTCACAATGTTTTAAGTACAAAAACAGACAAATACCTTGAATTTTATAATCTGATCGATGCCTTGAGCTGTGGGTACCATAATATCACTATAGGCATGAATGCAGTGATGGGCAGCTGTCTTTACTCAGTCGTTACATATTATAAGACCATTTAGTAAAATCATTTTGATCTAATTAATTCCAAATGAAGACATTTTGTAAAATGCACTTAAGTTCTGAACACGCTACACAGTACCACACATTGCGTTTGATTATAACTGACTTTTAGTTGGATAACCTCCATTTACAGCCAGCAAAGCAACCATATGAAGAAAACTTGAGTAGTGTTGTAATTTTTTTTTATAATAATTACAGACTGAATATTGAACTATTTGTGTACACCCCTAATTTAGAGCAATCTCGGTGTTACACCACCATAATATATTAAATATACCTTCTTATTTCCAGAGACATTTCCTCAACTGAGTTTTACAATTTAGAGGAAGATATTTATATGGAAGTAATGTATAATGTATTAAAAATGGTGATGTTTGTTCAATATTTGGGAGAAAACATATGTATGAATGGCTTATTCAGATTTGAATAGGATAAAGCACGTCAACAGAATCAATTACGCAGGAGTTTCAGTTCACAGGCTTACTTGACCTTTAACTAAACTGTAATGAATCGCTTAAGGCAGTTGGATCCATTTGCGATGTTTAATAAAGATCAAGGTCGGACAGGCAAAGTTCAGTAACGGGGCAAACAATACAACGTAGGACAGGCAGAAATCGTGGTCCGTAATCAGGCAGGAACTTCGGGGCAGGCGGTGAGAATCAGAATAACAATAAACAGACAACGAACACGGGTAGACAAAACTGGAAGAAAACGCTCGGAAATGATGGCCGAGGCAAATCAAGACTTCGCGACTAGCCTTGGCCACCAAGATGCCGTTTAAATACAGTTCCTAATGTGAAACACCTTTGCTGCGTCCAAAATCGCATACTGCTTCAGTAGGTACTACATTTAAAACCGAACGTACTACTCGACCGTTAAAA
>JAUCMT010000021.1:5922758-5935044 GCA_032357475.1 Enteromius thamalakanensis
GATTTATGGGGCAGGCAGCGAGCGGATCGTGAAGAAAGGTCAGCTGAATCTGACACTTTGTTTCAGGCTTGAAATCGCTGATACAACTTTTAAGAGTCACAGAGTTTTGTTTTGTCGCACCATTAAGAAATTAGGTCGCACATGCGACCAAATTGGTAGCACTCTAGAGCCCTGAGTCCAAACCTGTTTAATGTCTTCTATAGAACACCTAACAAAATATTTTGAAAGATTTGTGTTTTTTGGCCAAATAATAAGTCAGTGGGATCTAGTGTTCTTCTGTCCTCCAGCATTTTACAAATATTTTCTTTTATGTTTTACATGAGAAGTAAAGTCATGAATGAAGGTGAGTAAATAATTTTTCGTTTTTGTTATCACTTCAAACAACCTGGGATTCAAAATCACATTTACTCATGTTAATAAACAGAACCAGGCTACATTCTGAAATACATCTTAGATTTCCAGATGAAGAGTTCATTTGAAAATAACAATAAACTCATTGCCATGCATTATTCTCCACATATAGCACGATCTGAACCCCAAACACGTTTTGCCAAAAAAGTCGGTATTGTCTACTTTAAAGTATAGAGTATTTTTACTCCAGAAGCCGACAAGCTGCCCTTGTTATTTTATCTGAGGTGATTACAAAGATTAAACGAGTGCATTTTTTTAAAGGGTTCATATGATGCGATTTCAAGTTTTTCTTTCTCTGTGTTTCTGTGTTACAAGCTTTTAGTGCATAGATAAGTTGAAGTTGCAAAGATATAGATAAAGAAAATATTTGATAAAGAAATATTCTTTATAGAAGTTATGCCTTGTCCCCACTTTTCTACATCGAATAGTGGGTTTATTTTCAAACTCTGCCATAAAGTTTTCTATAATTACTTTTATTACTACATTGTTTACTCCTCCTTTACACCTAAACCCACCCTTAAAACCAATACCCCCAAAACAAGTGTTTTGCAAAAAAAAAAAATGATCACAAAAAGTAATTTGTACTTTATTTTTAATGCAAGAACATAGTAGTTAAGGCCACCTAATATAAATTGTGACCTAAAGTGTAACCTAACGTATAAAATGTTAAATGAGAAAAATAAGCATTTTCTACTGTAGCTCTCTCAGAATTTTGGAGCACAAAAACTACATTAATTTACATTTTTGGTATCACTTAAAACATGAATTATAATTTAAAACCCTATTTAAATATCTTTGTTTTAGGGGAAATAGCTCCAGTATGGACTGATATGATAAACAAACACTAACATTGGCCACAACTGGTGATATATTGTGCTTCCCTAGTGAATCACATAACATGTCATGATTTATGCCACAGTATTTAAATTGTGCTGTAGAGGAAGACTTCATGTTAGGGAAATAAACACTTCAGCTTCTTGTCTAGTCATTTTAGCAGATAAGTTGTAACCGTGCTAATTGCATTCTCTCATTTTGCCAGTGCAATCTTTTTAGCAATCGTGTGAGAAATGTAATAAGCAATCCATTTTTTTTCCCCCCCTAATAGATTATTGGATTCATGCATGATTTAAAATGCACCGTTTGGCTTATTTCAGATGCATGGCCAGAAAGCATCTGAAGATGTAAAGCCTAACTCTGTTTCCTACTGTGCTTTCTGCATTGCTAATAGTGTTGCAGTGTTTATAGTCTACAGTTATAGTTTCTAACACAATCCCTGTAGTAGGAGTCCACTGCATTCATCCCAGTGATGAAGGTCAGAGGACTTCTTTACCTCATTATTGTTTATCTCCCCTTGGATGTTTCAGTCCAGAAGAGTCCGCAGCATCCTCCACTACACTTAAGACCGCAATGCCCCCTTCTGTGCGCTAACACTGTTGAACATATAGAGGAAAGTGGTATCATTTGTCTTCTGCTTAAAGTCAGTGGCTCCGTAGACAAGGCTGCCAGAGTTAGAGCTGATGGAAGTGCACTTCTCTCTAAAGTTTTGCCATATAGGCCTATCCACAGTATGTTGCTTTTAAAATATTAATAGTAATATCCACTGGTTATTTTTTACATTTCTGTGTCTGTCGATAAAACATTTTATTAGGGAACATCAGTGCATCAGGCTCTTTTTGTTGGCCTAATACAGTGTTACATTCGAATAAAAGACAGAGACTCTTTAAAAAAAAAAAAAAAAAGCAAAGCTTTTTTTCTCAAAGCCTTAAATTAGCTGCAAATGCAGTGGGCTTCAAAGGTCCTCATTTGAAATCACATTTAAGCCTGGAAAATAAACTTCTGCACTATTTCTAGGTCCACTGATCAGAATTCGGAAATGCATGTTAGATTTTGTTTATGAAAGTAGGATATTTTATATTTTAAATGAGTGATCTAAAGCCCTATTTGGGCGGGACTGGTTTTCTAAACTACGTTTGAGTTTCGATCCTTATCACCTGTCATCTGCGATTTTCATGTACCATTTCGGACGGGACCAACACCTCTGTGTTTATTACAGAGGTGAGAGGATCTGTTTTGTACATCTGGGCATCACATACAGTAGATCACACGCTCTGTATGCGTGCATTGTTATAGTCATTCAGATTGATTACAATAAGTGTAATCACAAATACCATGGTAAAGCTAAATGTCTAGTACAGAAAAAAAAACATGTTAATGTGTGGTTACTTTATTTTAACTATCATTTTTATTTGTAGTAAACCCATGTTTAATTGTGATAATTAAAACATATGTAACGGAGTGCAGAAATGAACGTGAGTAATCTTACCTGATACTGATTTTACAATAGTCAGTCTTAACAGTTTACGTGATCTGGCTCTTTATTTGGGTTTATTTAAATTTTTCTATATCAAAATATATCAAACGTAAGAGCATCTACAGGCATATCGCATTGGCCAAAACACAGAAGGAAACGCGTTGTAAAAAAAAATATCACCAGCAATCAATGACATCGCATTTGGACAAGGTTAGTTTTCTCGGAGGACCACTGAGTTTGCTGAAAAACGGTAGATAATGTGCATTGGAATTATCACAGAGTATGTGAGAGAAAAACACAGACATGGCAGATTCAGACGGGATTAAAATCACCAAGTACGTCTGTAAAACAAAAATTTCTTTACCGACTTATTATAACTCGTATTTTATTCAGAAATTATCATTTATAATAGTTTTCACATTTTTTACTTTGCATATATATGTACATTTCGGCATAAAAATTGAGAGTACAAACTTTCATCGGTAGTTTTAGACTTCTTTTTTTTGCTCAAATGCAGAAATGATAATTTCTAATGAAAAACATTACATTAAATGAGAAAAAGAAGCGCACTCTCAGAATTTTGGAACCCACGTTAAGTAGTATTTAATCTCTATGGAACACTTCCCAAGAGCTTTGTGTAAAATGTAAATACAATGTGTAAAAACCTGTAAAATCATTGCATGGATATTTATCTGTACTTGTCCACTTTTTCAGACACAAAATAGCCTATACCTAATTCATTTAAAACTATTGCAGTTCTGCATTAAAAAGAAAAGAGTGAAACAAAACAGTTGGTACATACTGTATTATGTAATAGGCCTGAATTTACTTATACAATGAATACATTTTTAGTGCTTAACATTTTAAATTAAAGGTATGTTATTTACAGTACTTAATAATTAATTGAATATTTTAAATGTGTGTGTAAGTCTATTCTGTGCATGTGACAAGTTCCTAACCAAAGGAGCATAACTTTAAGCTTCGAATGAAAACAATAGTAAATGTGACCATGCTATATTTTAAAACTTTGACTGTTTCCATTAAGCTGCATATATTACTGACCGGCAGACCCTCTTACAAAATGATGAAATGAATTCAAAGGCTATTTGCAGTTCTTAATGGCTGTATAGTCATTGATTTCTGATTGACTGAAAACTTAATACATCACTGTGGGATGGTTCCTCATAAATTTTCAAACAAAGGAGTCTTCATTCCTGCATAAGCCATGCATTTAAAACCATCATGCCTCCTTCATAGCTGAGCCATTTCCCTTTGACACCATCTCACAAATGTGCCGTATTGATCATCGCATTAGGTTCAGACCGTTTCAGCTATGATAGCAAAGACCTAAATTGATCCAAAGAACTGCCTTAAATTTCAACCATTTTAGCTTTTAGATGTGTTTTTTTTTACTTTATATCTGAAACAGTTTTGTATTGCACCATGTCATATTATACTTTATGGAAAGCATTTAACAAAGACAAATTACCCCAGAAGTTGTGAGCTTATACCTCCATTGCGTCAGATGTCTCTCCGAAGATTCTGTCTTAATATAGAAATAGAGGCTACTGAGGAACTTAAGTAGGGTATCTTGGTGTTATAATGTTTGGTGTGTTTTGTGATTGCTGGCAGGTGATGTTTGTTTTCTCATTTTTTCTATAATGGTTTTTATGACTTGCTTTGCAGAATAAAATGAGTCTTATCATCTTTACCATCTTGTCTTGTCGCATAATTTTCAAACACCAGTAATTGTTTATTGCATTTTATATAAATGTATGAAAGGCTCTGTAATGTGTTAATTCAAAGAAAAATAGGTGTTGTGAAAAACAAAACAAACTTTAAATTAAGTACTAATGTCCCAAAATGTCCAAAAGCTTTTTTTCTGAATGTCTCAAGTTAGTAAGTTAAGTTTAAAAGGGTTCATTTTAGGTTAAAGGCATTTTGTGATTACGTCTATTTCAAATTACATGCTTTTTCCCCATCTAATATATTGGATGAAAATCAAACAAATAGACAGAAAAGTGAACTTGTCACGGTAAAGACAAAGACTGAAAGGTATAGCGTAGAAAGCCTCCAGCACATACTGTACAGTACATGCAGCTAACCAACATGACAAAGTAGCTTTTCTGCTCTTTTATTTGGGTTCATATTTTCCTGGTGTAAGGTTTTGTGCCAAAAAACATTTCTTGTAATACAAATCACTGTAGGGTGCTCCATTTCCAAAGCAACATCTTCCAATTTTAATTTTCTAGGATTTTTTTTTAAGACCGAAATGAATATTTTTATGAACACATTTTATTTGTCTTGCATTTTCATGCTTCATTTGCTAATAGGCTTAAACATGCATTGCATTATTTAAAAAAAATTATCTGACAGAGTGAGCACTCTACGCCTTATTTATACAACAGCTTATTTCAAATGGCAAAATTTAATCAAATTTAATGCGAATCTCTGTTGACAATGTAAAAAAGGGGTCTAGTTAAATTAAGCTAATAAGATTGTGAGGGTGGGCGGATTTTTATTTTCTTTTTTTACTTTTAAAATGTACACTGCATAAAATGGGCTTCATTTTCTTTATACAGTAACTCAATCTATACAGTCTATACAGAAATGTTCCTTTTACACATGTAAATGCTGAACAACATAAGCAATGCCATGTTTATATCAAGACCCGCTTTTATTATGCTGTCTGTCTCGTGTTTGTTGGAACACAAAATGAGTTGTTGCTGATTGGGTAAAAAGCTGTAAGACATGAATATGTCTCGCGTCTAGCTTAAGGAATCCGTGTTAATGCAAATTCAGAGGCTATGTTGAAGGATAAAAAAGCTAGCTGACAGTTCTGTCAGGATCAAAATGCACTTCTGCAGAACCTGGTGCCTTGTGGATTGCATTAAAAATATAAAGTCTTATGAGAAACCTGAGGCGACTTTGTGAGCAGATTTATGGCACTGACTTGACAAATCTGAGATGGCCATTTTGACGTGAGAAGTTGTCTATTTTCCAGCGGTGCAGTAGTGCTATCAGCTCCTTTGTGTCTGTGACAGGCTCTGAAGAACACTGAGAAGAAAGGTCCCATCATCACAGGAATAGAGAGCAGGCACATTTGCTGCCATCGAAATAACATTCTGCTCTCAGATATCTGTTACACGGTGTGACACTGAAATTAATCCAGAAAAATTTGATGATGTGTGAAAAAAAGGGCTGACTCATATTTCTATTTTTGATAAAAGAAGCCTAACCGGATTAGGAGGACAGATATACATAGCCCTATGTTTGGGTGAAGTGAAGGAAATTTCACGAATTATGCTTTTATGGGTCTGTACATAAGCTAAAAACAACCACAAAACCAAACACTGCTTTCGAAGCATGATTTACATATTTTCAATGCAAATTCATACAAAATAAACAGTGCGATTTAAAAAGACAGCCAATGCAACACACAAACTTAGTTATTTTTTATTTCAATGACGATACATCCATGGATTCCTTGATAACTTTAAGAGGTACCCATAATCCACTGTAGTCTGAATCGCAGATTGACAGATTGACAATTTTGACAGCGAGTCTTTTCCTGTTCTCTCTGCATGAGTGTTTAAATCAATAGTGCTTTATTAAACTGAGTCAGAGAGCTTTGTTGGATTATTCTTTGTTCAAGGAATGGACTTATGTCTTGCTTTGGAGGAGTCTGATGTCTTACAGCTTCAGCACTTAAACTATGATTGTTTTATCGATCTTTGGTCAACTATTCATGCTAAAGATATGCATTTATTTCTTCTGAATATAGTTCTGACTGGAGACAAGTGTGTGGGCCATGAAAATGTTAAATGTTGTTAATAAAATAAAAATAAAACCTACAAGGGAGATGCAAATTTTTTTGTTACATTTTTTTTTTAAATATCTCACTCAAACTTTTATAATTTAACATTTATGTAGCATTTAGGGATGCAACAATGCAGTTTCCTTTTTAGTTAAATCACTTTGAAGTTACAAATGGGAAATAGCATGAGAGACCAATCACCTCTGAGCCTTATCCAAAAGGCCAATAAATATTGGCGTGCACTGATTGCATCCAGCTGCATCTCATCACAGCATGAGTGTTAGAGAGAGTGGATGCAATGCAGTGATTTCTAGATCTTCGAAATTAAAACAGTTCCACCAGAGCACGGACTTGGGAAACCGCCGGCGGACCCCGCGAGCTGGTTGTCTTTTTAAAGACTTTTGTCTTTTTGAAAGACGCTGTCTCTCGTGTCTGGGCCGGTACTGAGGCTGCTGAGGCAGCTTTCGCGGATGGTTCATGCATCCACTGCAAGCGCATGACCATGGCTACGTTGAGGTCCCGCCTCTCATTCATGAAAATTCGTTCCTTGCGTGTTTCCCGTGGCTCTAAGGGCTTTATGGCTGTTTTATGGACCTCACGGTGGCGATTTCAAATGTTCCGTTGGGCAGGAAGGCACAGTGGACTTCAGCCCCACCACGTAGTTCTGTTGTGTTACCGGAGCAGATCACTTCCCCGCACAGCGGGCCGAGCATCTTCTTTGGTGCACCCCAGGAGATTGAGATGTCTTTGGCAGCATCATAGGGAGGGTCGGTTGATGAGACGGATGTTGAGCTATTGGCTATGCTCCTCTGAGCTGCTGAGGAGAATTAAGGTCCCAAAGATGACTCTGTCTGATCCCTCTCGGCTGGTTGTTTGTTGTTCTGGGGTCTAGGACCACTGCGTTCCCCCCCAGTGCTTTTCTTCCCGGAAGTAAAGAAAGGCATGAATGAGGATCGGACCAGGTCGTATCGGGCCTCCTACTCGGCACCCCTGCATCATGGCTCCTTGCCCCTCACCACCCTCGATGGCGGGGCAGCTAAGGACTACGTGCGGCCCCCCAGGTTGAGCGTGCAGTTGCAGTACACCTGTGGCCGCATGGCGACACCATCTGGCGGGATCAGCCACGTTTGCCCTCCGAGGCGTGTAGACTCTCTTCTGCTTTGGTGGGGAGAGCCAACTACGCTGCCTGGCAAGCTGCCACCGCCTTGCACGTCATGGCTACTCTGCAGGTATACCAAGCCAAGGCGCTAAAACAACTGCACAAGGGTGGTTCTGACCAAAGGGTGATGCAGGAACTCCGCGCTGCAACTGACGAAGATCACAGTACATGCCCTTGGTCAGGTGATGTCCACTACAGTGGTCCAGGAACTCAACCTATGGCTGACCCTGGCTCAGATGGCAGATGTCGACAAAGCTCCCTTTCTTGACGCCTCCCGTCTTCCAGGGTGGACTATTTGGTGACACTGTCGGGGACTGTGCCCAGAAGTTCTCGCCAGTACAGAAGCAGTTGGAGGCCATCTCTCACATCTTGCCCCTCAGGGAAACCACCACCAAGCCCCCGGGTGCCCAGCCTCTGCCTGCCCGTTGCTTAGGGTGTTCCGCTGCGGCTCCAAGACCTGCTCTGTCCCCTGCCAAAGCCCACAGTGCTAGACTGGCATGCCGACATTGAGCCAGCCGCGTGCAAGCTTCGCCGCCTGTGCAGGGGCTAACCAAAAACAGGCTGTCAACCCGGAGGTGGAGGAGATTGTTCTTCGGGGGACGATCTGTTCCCCCACTCCCAGTTCTTTGCTTTTGTGCCCTCAGCTGAATTACCCACAAATTCAAAGTTTGGTGCCCTCTCAGTGGCCCGAAATCCACTTCTGAACATTCCTTTTTTTCCTCGTGTGCTAAGTCGAAGCCCTGTGTAGGCAGCGCGGGAACCAGGGTGCAAGGTAAGCACTGGCAATTGCTGCCAGACTTTTCTCCAGGACGTTCATCCTTCTGGGATCAGTCCCTTCCCCCCCTAGGCTGGCCAACTTTGGTCACGGCAGTCAACATCCCTCTGATTTCCCTAGCGACCAGGCTGGTGGTTTAGAAAGAGCTTCCCACCCCGTCGCAGTGGTTGATTCTGATGGTACGCCTTGGCTATGCGATTCAGTTCATCTGGCGTCCGCCCAAGTACAGAGGCGTCTTGTATACCACTGTCCGTTCGGACAGAGGCGCAGCTGTCCTGCATGCAGAGGTTGCAGTCCTACTGGCGAAGGATGCAATCAAGCCCTACCTTCCAGTCAAGATGAGGCCAGGGTTTTACAGTCCCTACTTCATCGTGCCCAAAAGGAGCAGTGGGTTTAGACCAGGGTTTAAAATTAACTTTTTTGATCACCAGCCAAAGTGGCTGGTAACTTTCTGAAGTTAATGAAATACCAATGGTTATGTAGGCTAATTATTCATTCTTTGTTTACCATATTCATTCTTTCAAGCAGAAATATTTGTTTATATAAATACATTTTTATTCATCTTAAGTACTATGTGATTCAGTCAGGGACATTGAGCGATTTTACTTTTGTTGCTTGATTAACATGACTTTGACAATAGCAACTAAATTAGGCTGCGGTCCCTTTAAACCGAATACATGCGAATGCAATGTACTGATTGATACATGTTCCCTAACGTTACAGTTTACATTCACGTAATCGACTCTGGAGAATTACACACAAAATGATTTCAAATTGTCTAGCATTTGACTAGACTAGTAAGTGACTTGCATTCAGGTAAACATTCAAGAGTAACTTACTCGCGCTGTGTGAGACGTGATATGTGTGTGTGCTTCAGAAACCGGACTGAACTGAGGTCTCTCTTCCATTTCCAAACTTATCCATATGCCTACTCTTCCCTTAATCCCATATTGAGATTTTTGAACGTTTTATGAGACGTGCAGCAAGTGTATAGCATATAAATACAGTTAATGTACACATCTAACCTCAGAACCATGCAGCACATTCGCTCTGAAATAATCTCTTTCCAATCGCCCCTCCATAACATTTTCGTCTCGTTTTTATTCGTTGACGAAAATGTCAATGTACGGACAGCACTGAGACCGTAGTGTACATCAACCATCAAGGTGGCCTACGCTCCTGTCGTATATCGCAACTCGCCCACCATCTGCTCCTGTGGAATCAGTCATGGTTGAAATTGCTGCACGCCATTCACATTCCAGGAGAACTCAACCGTGCAGCCGACCAGCTCTTACGGCAGTCCACCCAACGTGAAGAGTGGTGACTCCATCTCCAGGTAGTCCAGCTGATCTGGAGACACTTTGGGCGAGGCTAAGGTAAATTTTTTTGCCTCCCCTGAGTCCTCCCATTGCCACTTTTTTACTCCCTCAACGAGACCCAAGCAGCTCTCGGCAGGGACTCACTGGTACACAGCTGGCCACCGGGGCTCAAGTATGCCTTTCCCCCAGTGAGCCTCCTTGCAGAGACCCTGTACAAGATGAGAAGGAGATGAGAAGGAGAAAAGGAGTCTTGCTGGTAGCGCCATATTGGCCCTCCCGGACCTGGTTTACCAACCTAGTCTCTCGCGACAGCCCCTCTCTGAAGAATCCCTCTGAGCAAGGACCTTCTTTCTTAGGGGTTGGGCATGATATGTCACCTGCGCCCTGATCTATGGGACCTCCGCGTATGGCGGCAGACCTCTCCAGCCTCTCACAGACTCTGAACCACGCAGCACATTCGTTCTTAAAAAATCTCATTCCAATCGTCCCTCCATAACATAAGTTTTTCATCATAGTTTTTGTCAAATTAGTTTTTGTTCGTTATCATCTCGTCTGTGAAAAATGTTGTTGACGAGCATTATATATGCTGAAAATGATTCGTCAATGAAATTAACACTGCTGCGCGCTGCTGCCAAAGGTTTCTAAAACGTCACCAGTAATGTAGTGTTCATGTGAAATGTATGACGGAGGGGACCCAGAGTGACCCAGAGTGACTCAGAGCGTCTCTGACATGATTTGCATGATTGGCTAATGCATCACCGGCCAAACTGGCTGGTAAGTTTTATCAATACCCGCCAAAATGATTTTTAACCCGCATTTGGCTGGTTGGCGGGTGTTAATTTCAAACCCTGGTTGAGACCGATTCTGGATCTTCGAGCCCCTTCAGGTCAACCGGGAAAAGAGCAAACTCTCCCTAGTGCAAAGAATCTCTTTTGTCAGCATGGACCGTAGTAGACACAATCACTCAGTCTTGATCTCCCTCAACAAATCAGGCCTATGCACTGAGATGGGGTTTGATTGCTGAACAGTGTTCTGCTTGCAGAGCGCAGGCTGTCCCTTTCGAGTCTAAAGGTTGCTGCCATTGTGGCATACCATGATGCAGTAGATGGTACATCTTTGGGGAAGCACCAACTGTTTGTGAGGTTCCTCAGAGGTGCGAGATGCGTTAATCCCCTTAGACCGCACCTCGTAGCCTCTTCGGACCCTCCCGTCACACTCCACGGTCTGCGGCAGGTCCCATTTGAGCCACTAGCATCAGTAGAGTTAAAATACCTGTCGCTTAAGACCGTACTTCTGATTGCGCTGACCTCCATCAAGAGGGTGGGGGACCTACAAGCTTTCTCTGTAAACGAAGCGTGCTTAGGATGACGTGAGAATCAGCCAGTCCAAACTCTAAGACCCCGGCCGGGCTACGTGCCTAAGGTTCCTACCACGCGTTTCTGTGATCAGGTAGTGAACCTGCAAGCTCTGCCCCAGGAAGAGGAAGAACCAGCCTTGGAACTGCTGTGTCTTGTTCGTGCTTTGCGCATGTATGTGGACCGCATCCGGAGTTTCAGACACTCCGAGCAACACTGTGTCTGCTATGGAGGTCAGCAGAAAGGGAATGCTGTCTCCAAACAGAGGTTGGCACATTGGGTGGTAGATGCCATCTGCCTGGCTTATTTACACCAGGGAAAACCGGACTGAGAGCCCACTCAAAAAGGAGTGTTGCTTCGTCTTATGCTTTGGCTCACGTGCAGATCCTTCTGGTGACACGCTCGTCCTACCGACACAAGGGTCTCTGCGTAACCTCTACAGTGCTCCACAGACTCAAAGCGTGAACCAAAACTAACGTGGACAGTGCTTTTGTAAGCGAATCGGGCACACCTCTACGTAGTGAACTTTAGCATTGCATAAAGCATAACACTGTATCCATCGTTTATTACGATCGTTTATCACATTTACACACAGCCGGGGTATTTAGTCAAAATTAATAATTCCTCCCCTCCGTTTTCAATAATAACATTGTGCACACAACATCGTTTTCAAAAAACTTGTAATATATCAACCCGCATAAATACGCGGTCGAGCGCGATAATAACTATGCAATGGTACTATGTAAATAGGGCGCTCACATGAACGTAAGAATTTTCTAACCAAACCGCAAGGAAATACCTGCTTCTTCCCTTTGTGTAAACGGAGCTAATGATGAGACAGACAGACAGTCAAGCTGCATCAATCGCAATGCTTAGACTACACTAGGACCACAGCCGAACAACAGAATCGCAAGCTAACCGCTTACTAAGACGTGCAGGGTTGTTACACATCATGTACACAAATATGATCGCAAGAAAATATAATCATCAATTATTAATCTTTCTTACAGGTAGGAGTTCAGATGAGCAAGCAGGTTCAAACAAACTGGGCTGTGATCCTTATTTTAAGAGCAAGCGTTTGGTGAATATCGTGTTGTACTCCCAGATTGGAAAAGCAGTCATCAGTAAAATGACGCAAA
>JAUCMT010000021.1:5935144-5950021 GCA_032357475.1 Enteromius thamalakanensis
ATTGGTTTAATCATTTGGAAATATAATGTCAAGCATGTTATTAAAAGAAAAACACACACATATAGGCCTATATATAGACTATATACGTTATTAACCAGTAATTTTTTCTAGAAAACCATTTTCGGAATGCATTGTTTAATGAATTTTTATTAAACTCATCGAAAATATGTAGGCTACTTAAGTTAAAGTGGAAGCAGGAGAAAAAAACAATGCTCCAGTAGAGTACAGATACGGCCTTTTAGTACTTAAGTACAGTAGTGAAGTAGTTCTACTTCGTTACTATACATCTCTGCCTCAGACCAACTCTTTGTCTGTCACGGAGGCTGGCTGAAGGGGAATGTCGTCTCTGGCTACCAAGCCAGGCTACGGGGCCAACTCAACAAGACGTGTAGCATCATCCTGGTTGCTGGCATGTGGCACCTCGCTGACAGATATCTGTAGAGCTGCGGGCTGGGCGACGCCGAACACATTCGCTAGATTCTATAGCTTGAGTGTGGAACCAGTATTTTCCTGTGTTCTGGCCTCTTGTGGTGAGTCCCAGGTCTACGCCAGAGAGAGGGGGCTTGGGAGACTCCTGCAGGACACTGGAAGGGTCAGCGTCCATGGCGTTTTAGTAGGGATTCTGATTCGTCGATCTTATCCGATGTGACTCAGAGTGACAGACTGAAAGGGAACATCTCGGTTACGTATGTAACCCTTGTTTCCTTCAGAAGGGAATGGTGACGTCACGTCCCTTTGCCAATGGTGCTGTACCGCCACTAAGCAGCTGGGTCACCAGCTCGGGGCCTCAGCGGAAATCTAAAGAGGTTCTGCATCAGCTGCCTATTGATTCTCACGCGGTGATCAGCCACAGCTGGATGCAATCAGTGCATACCAATGTTCATTGGCGTGTTTTTATACACGTGAAGTAGATTGTTCCTTCGAAGCGAGATCCCAATTCGTCTGTCTTATCCGATGTGACGTCTCCGTTCCTTTTTCCAGGTTATGAGGGTAACATGCGTAACCGAGACAATTCCCTGGTAACACTATACAAGACAGAGCTCCTCACAAACAAAGATTTATCAGACATTGCATGCAAGATGAAATGAAAATGGCATCCGTATTTTCCTGAAGAAAGTCAGTTTCCTTCAGAAATTCAGTGATTATAAACATTTTGAAACGTGCAATGGTCATTTATTCAAGAAAGTCAAAGACTTGTGAAAAATCTATTTGTGGTGACAGCTCTGATTGGTCAGTTGGCCAAGTCTGTTTTGATTAGAGTTAGCTTATGGAAGGGAAGGGTTTACAGACCTTAAGATCCAAATTGATTCAAACTAACTGTGTCTAAGTCATTGAAAAACTATTTTAATATTATATGCATAGTAGAGGACTCCAACACAATATTAGGACACACTATTGTGTTATAAAGTGGATATGAAGTTGAGTTTGTAACCCGAAGGTCGCGGGTTCGAGTCCCAGGTCCAGCAGGGATGGGTGGGGTTAGTGAATAACCAGCTTTCTCTCCACCCTCAATACCACGGCTGAGGTGAGACCCTTGAGCAAGGCACTGTTCCCCCCACTGCTCCCTGGGCACGGGTGTGTGTTCACGGTGTGTGTGTGTGTGTGTGTGTGTGGTTGATCACTTCTCACTGCTCTGCATTTAACCCATCCAAGGGCACACACAGAGCACAAATTCCTAGTATGGGAAACCATACCTGGCCACATGTCATGTCCTTACCTTTTCCATATTACCTGCTATGTACAGTAAATAAGTAAACCTTAAAGTGTTGCTACTGTATTTTATACAGTAAAATTCTGGCAACCTCACCTGACATTTTTTTACCGTAAATTTTACATGATTTTTTTTTTTTTTTTTTTACAGTGTAGGCTACTACAGAAAACAAATAATTTGGACACCTGCCTTTCAGCTGTGTGTCTCTCCCGGGGTGTTACCTGTCTGATGCCCTGCCAGTCAATGATTAGAGCAATTCAGAGAAAGTCACTTTTTGAAGCACCCTCCACATGTGGTCTGTGCACAGGCCGCCTACAACCTTTTTGTCTACTCATGCTGCTTTTGACATGTTTTTTTCTTCTTCAGTGAAATAAGTTCAAAGCATTATTCTGTGTTTTCAATTCAATCAGTTTTTTTTGATGGCCGTGTCTGTTCATGAACAATTACCAGTGACACAATGACAAAAAGATACAAACAACTAACATCTGACAAACCATACTCGGCTACAATAATAATTTTCTTAACGAGTTTTCATGATGCCTTCATTCTGTGTGATTTGTGTACTTGGATGTCCTTTGCATGAACTCACCCAGAACTTCTGTTGTTGATTTTTGATTGTTCCCCCACAGCCTTTTCACAAAAGTTGCGTCATTCCATCAAGATTCAATGACTAAAGGAATATTTTATCATGCCAAACTCCTAACCTAAATAAATGTAAGATTTTGCATTATTATTATCTTTTCATTAGCTTTCTTATTGAAGTATCGAGGCTGCATTTATTTGAACAAAAATATCATGCAAAGTTTTTCTTTATAAATAAATAAATACATAAATTATCAGAAATATTTGATGTATTTTAAAATGTAATTTCTTTCCAAGATAAGGCTAAATATTCAGCAGCTGTTACTTTAGTCCTAAGATCCCTAAGAAACCATTACAAATATGCATATTTGATGCTCAAGAGACAATTTTGTTAAATTATTGTCAAGGTTTAAAATTTGTAATACATCCTTGCATCCTTGCTGAAAATACTGTAAGTCTAAAATTCTTTAAAAAAACGAAAAAAAAAAAACCTTTCTATCCATACATTTCTGAATAGTAGTGCACATAGTCTACAACTAAGATTTATTTTATCTAAAACAACAAATAAACAAAAATCCGCAATGAACATAATTTGGTGTCATATGATATACTACTTTTTTATTATTCTATTTATTCATATATCATTCCAAATTTGCCATGGGTTTAATTAAGACTTCATTTTGGAAAAGCATTTTTTGCACTTTTGTTTTTAACATGGACTGATAACATCACTTTAAGTCTTTAAGTCTCACTTTGTTCTGCAAAACAAATGACCTCAGTCAGATATGGTTTTAAAACAGAGATGTGCTTTCAAATGTTAAAAAGCATTCCTTTATTTAGCAACTTGTTAGCAACTTAATAGCTTCAAAATTCACGTTTGAGGTGTGAGAGGTTTATGTTAATACAAGTCAAAAACTACCTTTCTAAAAATATTCATTGATTCCCAAGGGATCAGTTGACTAAAAAAAAAAAAAGGTTTTAGGTTTTTCTGAGCTACCACACACACATCCGACAGGGTGCAAAGTTTTAGTTTATAGGATGAGAGTGGGCCTAGAGCAAAGAGAGAGAATAGAATGTTGTGTTGTTGCTGTGAAGTGTCACTAAGAGGACAGGAAACAAGAGCCAGGCTGACAGAATAATCCTGTCACCCATCACACACATGGCTAATAAGCAAGACAATGTCACATCAACGATTCACTCTTAGACATACAGTACAGAGCCTATTATATACACATCATTTCCCCCCGCCCACAACACTGTGCTTGTTACATGTTTGAAGACAGCAAAGTCAAATGGATTTCTCTCTCTGATATGATTAATGCATTTCTGCATGTTCTCGCTTCTAATGAGCCAACGTCTGCTTGGTATGGATGTTAATGGCATTGTATAAGAGGCTTGTACATGTCGGTACTCATCACATAATGAGAATGCTGCAGGTGATCAGAGACCACTGTCCTCCCTGGAGACCTCCCTTGCTTCAGCATGCTTGTAGCCTTTTCTTTTTGTCCAGGCTTTCTACACTGTATTACAGCTCTTTGTATCGGACACAACAGGCAGAATGCTGGGAATCGTGTTCTGTTTGCTTATTTCTTGATTTGTCTTTATGCTGCTTTTATTTTAGAAGACTCGCCACACCGGGCGACTTAAATGACTTGCTAAGCCTTCTCGCCAATTGTCAGTGCAGTTCAGAACATCAGGCTGATCTTTGAGCTTGCATGAGGAGCCAGAGCCGCTGTGCCGGTGTGATACAGCATGCTTGTAGAATCGACAGGGAAAGGCGATGTGCAAGCCCAAGGCATGATAGATAGAACTCAAAGTGAATAGATGGTGTGCCAGTCATGTCCCTGGGCACAAACCTTTGTCCAGTAGAGATTTCCCACAACTCTAAGCCTCAGGTAAAAAAAATATTCACGCATGTTTCTAGTAGGGCTGTGCGATTAATTGAAATCTTATCAAAAACGTAATTTGAACATGTGCGATTTCTCAATCGCCTTACAGCATGATTTTTTTGGCTTGCTCCCTCTTCCCGCAGTATGCTACTTAAACCAATCACAACACAGTGCACTAAACAGAGTGAAGATATATACAAAGATATGATGCCTGCAAATGTTTCAGCAAAGCTGGTTTCCAAACAAAAGTTATACAAATTCTTGATGAGATACCAACTGCAATCGCAAAGTTATTGTTCAAGAGTATGCGTTAGAGTAGTGGTTCTCAAATGTGTTCCTGGGGACCCGCAGCTCTGAACATTTTGTTTGTCTCCCTAATTTAAACACCTGCTTCAGATCATCAGCTCATTAAGAAAGAGTTCCATGAACTCAAATGGGTATGTCAGATATGGAAAGAATGCATAATGTGCAGAGCAGTGGGTCCCGAGGAACAGGATTGAAAACCAATGGTCTAGAAACATTGGCTGCGTTCACACAGCAGAATACGGTTGTCAATCCTGTTTTTCAGTCCTTAATATGGTTTGTTCACACACAGTTCTGTTATTAAATGATGAGAAAATAACCTTTTGTCTATCCAAACTCCCACCTGTAAATTTTCAGGATTCACAACTGCATTCTCAGAACACAGGTGCTGTGTGAACGGAACAGGACTGGACAACCAGGTCTCTGTCACGTCATACTGTACACTGCGGGAGAGAGCAGCTCTGCCACACAAACGTGCGTCAGTCATACAGACAAAATTCTAATCTGAAAAAAATCTGAAAGCTGCTGTGTGAACAGCATGATTTTGAGACTCACACCAGCAAAGAAAATATGGTTGTCACATATTCTGCTGCTGTGTTTTTCATAAAAAAATACAGTAACATATAGCAAATGTCAATTATTTGTCGTCATTTCTGTCATGCAAAGATTATGAAATTTTATATTAGTGCTGTCAATCAAGTAACATTTTTAATAAAATTTATTTTATTAAAATCACACCCTTTTGTGTGATTAATAGTGATTAATTATCATTCATTATCATGAAAATAAACATGTACCATTTGTTGTGTGATTTGCAGATTAATGTGCCAAGTCACTGTAAACCACAGGAAGAAGAAAGTGACAGAGAACTCGATTTATTACTCGGCACTGTTTTCCAAAGCGCTCATGCGCACAGAGATGCATTTCAGACACTGCGTGAATACCGTTCATTCCTCTTTTATGTCTCCTTAAATAAATATATGTATGACCCCACCCCTCTTCAGCTGGTCCTTGAGATTATTTTCAAATTGGAACCGGTTTGTTTAAAAAAGATTGGATATCCCTGGACTAGAAAACCATAGTGTGTCAGGTCTTACAGTACCATTACAGGTTTTATGCCTAGCAACGCTAGTGCAGCTCCAGACACAATAAGCATGTTCAGGGACTGATCGGCATGACACCAAAGAACCATGGGGGGGCATAAAGTATGGTGGCCCAGTAGTGCACAACAAAGTGAAATTAAATAAGCTAACACAAGCTGACAACGAATAAAAAAAGCAAACATAAGCTACCAACACAATGAAAATGCTCCCAACTAGGGATGTCAATTATTAATCGGTGATTAATTAATTATTGATAAGAGATGCTCGATTGATGGGTTTTATTTTGGGGTGCGTGCCGCTCACGTGCACGCGCACACGGCTGTGAATGGCCGTGGATGGGCTTAATCTTTCACAAAAATAATTTACTAATGTACAAACTACCCTTTTATTATTATATAAACTTTAAACCTAAATTAAAACAGATACAGAACAAAGTTATTTTGTATTGAAATGTAGTAATAGTAATATGTAAAATGTAGTAATAAGTCATGTTTAATTATCATGTTTGTTGCCTTTTTTTCATTGGTTCCTAAGACATATTAATTTGTGGCTACTGACAATTGTGCTAAAAAAACTAAAACCTGCAGCTCTAAAAGTTTACTCGCAAATGTGAATCAAAAACCTCGCAATGGGCAACATCGCCTGGCAGTGCCAGTGAATACTTGTAACATGCACACAAAATTCAGTTTCTGCTACCAACTGCCCTCTAGTGGTCAGGAGCATTGCTTTGTGTTGTCGCTTAATTTCCTTATGTTTGCTTTTTACATTTTGTTGTGCTTTGATTTTATGTTTGCCTTTTTAATTGTATTGTGCTGTGAGCTTATGCTTGCTTTTTTAAATTAGTTTTTTGTGCACTACTGGGCCACCGTAATAGGTAAGGTAAACTCACCTCAATACCCTGATGTCGGTGGTTCTTACTTCTAGACCAACAACTTTTTAGTGCTACTTACAGTATGAACCACTTTTCAAGGTTTGAAGCTGGTGCTTTGGGTGTTGAAAGACAAAGAACTGATTTGAAACTAGGTTCTGACTCTCAACCAGCACGTCCAGCACGAAAAATGGGCATTAGAAACTCCAAAAGGACACCAAAGAACCAAGTGACATAAATTAATATAATTAATATAATAGATATGTGCAGACTAAAGCATACTTCTCTCTGGCATCTCTGATGTAATCAGCCTCTTTTCCTTTATATTCATGCTGCTTTGGGCAGAGTTTAGCTTGCAATGATCTGATTGCAAAAAGAGATGTAAAATTGTGTGAAAGAATATAAAAGCTTTTAGTAATTTTGTGTGAGAAAGTTGAGTTAACATGTCAATGTAATAATATACAGTATTTACAACATTTCTTTTATTTCTTTATTGACAAAGCTGAATTTCAATAGCATTTGTACTAAACGTGCATTTTAAACACAAATTCTTTTACAGTTTTTTTTTCTTTTTATCAGCCAAAAATTTTCTAAACATTCACAGCATAGACGACTTTGTATCGACCTGTGTTAACAAAAGCAGAAACACACAATTATCTCAAACAACCTAGTCTAGTTATTATAATTTCACGTGTTTGAAGAACTAAATTATTCAGAGAGATGTTAAAATATTTGGCATGTGTCATATTATCTCAAACCCTGATGTGAATTGATATTCAGCTGAAAACATTTCAACAAAGAAATATATTAGAAATGCACTGGAAAAACAGGAAATGAGGTGTGTCCTTGAGTTAAATATGGTTCAAACAATCTGCCTTGTGACTGGGCTTGAGGTGAGGTTATGAGGTCATATTAAGATAATTAGAAGAGTTTAACCCCCCTTGGGCTTTCGCATTTTATTATGTTACTGCATTGAACCTGGTGCTTCATTAAGAACATTTGCTGCTCATGACAAAACCTGTCTTCATTAGAGGTTTCACATGGTTTCACTATAAATACAGCATTGTCCGGCAGCACACCCACACATTTCCAAGGAAACAGCGCAATAAAGAACAGGGAACATTCGACTCTAATCTGAGACAAGGTCCTTTAAAACGTACCAGTCAGCAAAAGGGTCCAAGAAACAAAGAAAATACCTTGAAGCACAGGGAAGTCTTAAGTCATTAAAAACAGAGAAAATATGAAACAAAATGTGTTCATCCATCAAATTTGAGTGTCCAAGTAGGAAGGGGTACAGTAAAGAGGGCCACCAAGAGGCCCGAGGCAGCTGTATAGAGTTATGGACTTCCATAACTGAAATGAAAGAAAGTGTGCATGAGACAACAATATCTCACACCCTCCAAAAAATTCATCCAAAGACATGTGAGAGATTCTATTTAGGGGAACATTCAATGGTGAGACCAAAATGAAAGTCTGAGAAGCTCTGCAGTAGAGACTTCTTGACAAAAATAAACCTGTTGTAAGATAGACAGACAGATATTTATCACCAATGTAAATCACATTGTGTATGCACTATATTTTTTTCACTAAAAACGTCATCAGTGGTTAAAAACTGAAAAATACGTACATAAAGGTAATTCGGAGAAAATGTATAGCAATTGTTTGCTGAAATGTATCGCTTACGTGTACAAATACTTTTAGGGCAACTTTAAAAACAGTTTATCTTGCTACAGCAATCCATAATTCAAGTCACATGATGAATGGTTTAAAACCAAAGAAAAATCAATGTCATGCTGCAAGCCCAGAAAAACCCGCAGATTACTCCAATTGAGGATTTGTGGAATGACCAAAAATGTCAGTTATAAATAGTCGGAGCTTGAGCAATTGTGCCAAGTACAATGAGCAAATATGCCAGTATCAAGTGTAGTAGTCATAATAACTTAAATCATCATTGTTCCCAACTGTAACATACCTCAAGCAGATTGCACTGCATTGTTATTTGAATACATACTGTAGCTGTAATTAGAAACATGCACTTTTAATGGTCTCATCATTTTTCTTTAAGCACCAACTAATTTTTCCCCTTCCTTCATCACTCAGTAAACAATCATTCTGCACAGCTGTGGTGAAAACACAAATATATTGTTGAGACTATGTCTATGTAGATGTGCATGTGTGTTTTACAAAGTGTATGTGCGCATGTTATTAGTGGAGCTGCAGGGTTTTTTAGGGGGGTTTGTTTTTGCTTTCCTTTTTTAGTTTTTTTTGTAGCCAACTCGGCCTTGCTCAAACCGGCATTGTGGAGCGATGTGAGGGGAAAGCTTAACAGAGGGAGCTGCTGTCTGCTGTGTGTTTCACATACCAAATAATCTGCCTGGAGTCACAGATAAAAGAGACTTTCCTAACTCTCACGTATATGTTTGGGTATATCTGGGTAAAAACGCAACAGCAATCCTCTACCCTCATCTCACACTTCAGCTTCGCTTTTTATGTTTTCATGTCTTAAATAATCTGAAATAACTGTTGCCATATAGAGTGGTGAGGTGCATGAGCAAGTGCTATTGTACTAAAATATGCTGTGAAAATGAGTTTTTAAGCATTCTAAAAGGTGAACATATATAGTTTATTTCTAAAAGTTATATTTTACTTAATTGCTTAGTTTTTTTAAATCCTGTAAACACTTAGATTTAAAAATAATATAAATATAATACAATATAAGATAATATAATTAGTGCTGTCAAACGATTAATCGCATCCAAAATAAATGATTTATATATACATAGTAAACAGTGTACACACATTATGAAAACAAACATTTTGGATGCAATAAATCGTGATTAATCCTTTGACAGCACTAAATATGATATAATATAATACCTGTTGATGTTCTAAAAAATAATCTGGTAGTGCTAAAACAGTACAACATTTAAAAAAGTAATTGCTTTAGTTAATAGTAAGATAATGAGACAGTGAACCCACGGAAACAAAATCTAATGAATTCATCTTAGCTTTGATTTCATTAAATAATTTTGTGGGCTTATAGTCACAAGGAACCCTTGATGGAAAGCCATTTTACAACCACATATATTCCCAGCAAGACCTGTCTAATAAATGGCCCAGTTAGGAAAAAAGCTTTGCTGACATGGCGTTATAGAAAATGGTTAAGAATGCATGTTTCCGCTGGCTTTACCTCCTTATCTTAGGCTCACACTGAGCACTTATGTGCAATATGTTACTGTTGATAGCAAAGAACTACTGCTCTCAGTTAGATCATTTGTTAAACTCAAATTATCTTTGAGCATGGATGAATTTTCTCTTTGTGAAGGTGTGTGTCATGAAGGAATATTTAATGGATAAACTACAAACCTAAATTTGAGGGTAAACCAATCAAACAGGTAAATAAAATAAAACCGCAAGGAACAAGCCTTGAAACCAGTGCCGCTGCTTAATGTTTAAGCATCTCCAATATTGAAACTAGGGCTGGGTATCGTTCAGAAAATTTCGATACCAATACCTTGAGTTCGATACCGGTTTCTAAACGATACCTTTTTTCATGTAAATCGTCAAATGCTCTTGGAGTAACCCTCGGAGCAGTTCTTGAGATGTTCTTCATGTAGTCTACTGTATTTCTGTCCTCATTTAGTGAGATGCAAGACGTATCACCGGAAACGCCATGCGCAGGTCAGTATGCTAGTAAACAAACCCGCGTATCTGCACCATACATTAACAGAGACACGCAGAATTCATCTTTTTTTGTGGTCAAAAATAGACAAATACTATTTATGTGTGTGTAGTGGAACTGTGCCGAGCGCATTACAGAAAATGCAATTTAATGTAGAGACAGAAATGACGTGCAGTCGTGTAAATGATATAAATAACAAAAGGCTATTTTACACACTTCAGGTCAAACACGCTGGCTAGTGCTGCAGTCTTATTGGCTCACTGACGTTGAGATTAGCTCCTTTAGGTATCGAAATTGGGTACCGAACGACGTTTTTCGATACTGGGTTGTATCGAGGCAATTCAGTCGGTACCTAAAAAGTATCTAACTCGATAACCAGCCCTAATTGAATCAGAGAGATTGTGCTCTTATAAAAACAGTTGGACGAACAAAGTACTAGATCAGCGGAGAAAGCAAGCAGAAACTGAAGCACACTGACGTTTTCTACACAAATCCTCTTCTCTTGTCTTCCCTTGTGAAGCTGAAGAAATATTGCCAGATCTGATTATGTGGTCATGACAGCCCAGAGGGAGTTGTTAAGTCAACCAATCAAAATAACTTTTGATGAGTGAGGATGCGGCTAGTATGTTGAAGAGAGAGAGAGGGATGAGAAGCAGTGAGCTGGCGGTGGGAAGAAGAGGGGGTGGGTATGACATTGAACTGATCATCTGCCATTTATCAAGTAACCAGGGACTCAATATAAGTTTTCCTCTCTCGACAGAGTGGAAAGATGAATTGTGTAGGCCAGGCCAGACTCGCTGGTCCTGAATAATAAACACTGCCTCAGGTAACCTATCCGGCCCTCCTGCTGAGAGCATCAGTGCCTTGAGCAGAGTGACCAGGGGTCTTTGTTTGAATAACTCATGCCCTTCTGCCATCTTGTTTCACCCTATCTTCAGATCACTTATTCTTAACCAACTTATTCCTTGCTTTCGGTTGTCTCTTGCTGGCATGCTTACAGCATCAGAAAGTGACCGGAGCTCGAGCATGAAGTTCTGCATCTTGGGATTCGATAAAGGAGAATACAGCACCTTCCAGTCAAAGAACAAGTTGTTTTTCTGCTGATTTGAAATAAGACCTTTTTGTGGCTTTTGTAACGGCAAAAAAATCCTATTGTTTGCAATCTAAAAGTTAAGACTTTTCTCTTTAAAAATGTCTTGCAATCGTGCACTATTTAAGTACAGCATGATCCTCCAAAGAAAAAGTACATTAGTCATTTTTTTATGTTTTTTTTTTATACAATGTTTCTGTTGTCTAATCATAACTGCTCTATTTTCCCTGACTGCTATTTTCCATGATTGATCCTTATTATAGCTTCCATCTTCTGCTCCTTCAGTTGGCACAATGGCAAACCTGTGCACTACACTTTGTTCTCTCTTCCATTTGGTGCTATTTAGGATTCTAAGATGGATAAACTTAGCAGTAGTTCACCCAAATATGAAAATTCTGTCATCACTTACTGAAATTCTGCTTCCCACAGAAAGCTATCGCATGGCTTCAAATGACTTGTAAGACAGTGCGCAAGGAATACGAACGGTGTTATTTCATAACACTTTGAATATTATTTGAAGCTGGAAAGCTTTGTAATAGCACAGAAAACAACATTTCTTCTTTTGTGTTCTGAAGAATTGGAGAGCGAGTAAATGAAGACAGAATTTTCATTATTTTGGGGAAACTTTGGTAGAACTTTCAGAAAGTTCACCAAGCATTTGCCCTTTGGTTTCATGGGAAGATGTGTCCAAATCAATCGGCCAGTGTAACATGTGGGATTTAGACAAGTAATCCCAGAAGAAACTATATCATTTCTGGATTCTCAATTTAATCTACTTTTGCAGGAATCTGATTTGTTTTGCAGTGACATTGAAGAATGCCTCAGCCTGGTCAAGAGAACCAACTTAAGCTTTATGTCATTCACAGAGTCTGGCTTCTTATCAACCACTGCTTCTGCTGACCAGTTATGAGTTGAGAAAGTGCTATATTTAGACCATCGTAAGTCTTTGGATCCCAAAGAGTTAATCATGGCTTCAACTACAGGATGTACTTAGAAACGAATCGATAGAACATGCTGGTGAGTTTTCATTGTGCAGCATTCACGTTAAGCTCTCTGCCCCAAAAAAAACAATTTCTTTTTCCTGTTTTTCCTGGCTTTGTTGGATATAGCTGCAAAGCTGCCTGGCTTGTTTCAAAAAAGGTGGTGGCTTTGTGTTCCCCGTGTGGCTTTCTTTGGCTCTGTGTACCACATTTTCAGGTGCTTTAAATGATTGGAAAGTGACCGTGGCTGTTTCATTGAGAAGTGAGGCATTGGTCCAACCATCTCAATGCAGAAAAACAAATTGTTGTAGAAAACTGCTTCTGAATTAGCTTCAGCGAGGGACTGAACTTCCTCTAAATACGCATTGACAGTCTGCTTATGATCAACCAGTAGCCTCATTCAAAGACCATTAATTATATTCACATCTATAATAAAGCTGTTCTTCCCATCATTCCTAATGAACTGGCACTGCATACCCTTTTGCAAGCCAATGCATGAGGGATTTTACAAATCAGGGGGCTAACAATGCAGATATGTTTTCATATGATCATGTTTTATGCCATTCATTTAACAGTAGTGCCTGCTTGAATGCAAATGCTGACCTCCTTACCAAAACCTGATTAAAGTGTCACATAATGTATGCACTCTTAAATTTACACCAATCGAGTTGCCTTGAAATGAACCACCCCGTTCCAGATGCAATGTTCAGGCCCTTACAGATTTATCAAAAACAGGGAATATAGACATTCATACCATAGGCAAATGACATGGTTACGGTTGCTGGAGCATTCAATCACAACCCCAAAATAAAACCCTGATGCTATTTTTCTTCATCCCTCAAATGTAAATAAAACGCATCCATCACTGTTCTGACAGCCATCACTGGATAACTAACGGCCAGCATGATAATTTGCCAGGCAATCCCACACTGAGACTGGTAGAGTGGATTTAGGTTGGGCTTTGCAGCTGGTAGTTTGGCGGCAAAGTGTTTGGTTTCATTACACTTCAGAGTGCAACTGCAAGGGAGGCCCTGGAGAGGGAATTTTCTGTAAAACACTTCTCATATTTTCAAAAGCTTCAAAATTAAAGTTTCCTGCCAGAGCCTGATTTAGACCTACTATCAATCTGGCCTAGACATACTGATAATACAGTTCCATATAAGATTTACATTGGACAAATGAATGGAAACGTAAGGGAATGCATCAGCACTTTTCCATTATAATTGAAGTGTGTAATTTCAGCGCCATTAGAATCACAAAATTTGTGTTCTTCATCGCAAAGATAGTAATGGTTACCCTTCAGTGAATCATTGAGTCATTCATTCAACCAATTTATTCAAAAACTTTGAATAAACAGAATTAACAGAATTAAAAAAAGAAACAGAATTAAAAAAATAATAATAAAATAGAAAGCTGATAATATAAAGCAAAAACGTAGGAAATAAGTAAAATGATTTGTATTACTGTTGGTTTTTTATGCCATAGAAGTGGAACGTTACGTTTAGAGTCGAGCCAACTGAATGCAACTTTCATCGCACAAGCTCTGTTTTCAGTTCACATGACATTTTTGTTTACTTTCAATAGAACTGTATAGCCTAAATGCATTTCAGACATCTATTTTGCCTCATCCATGAATGCGTTTTATTGAATGACCATGTTATTTTAGAACATTAATTCAACAGCTAATTTCAGTGGTAGGCTATGATACATATTCATGTATTAAACTCTTTGTTATAGGGATGGGATACACCTACCTCCCGATTCAACACTATCACGATACTTGGGTGCTGATACGATATGTATTGCAATATTTTTTAGAAATTTTGATTCTACAGGTATTGCGATTCAGTATTGCTATCTACTTTTGTCCCTAATTAATTCTGCTGTGGAAATGCATCTTTACAACTTTACATTTTACCCAACATTGGCCCTTCTATGCTTTTTTTGTTTATGATTGAAAATATCTGTGTGTCATTACTGCCATCTTAAAAGTAGGGGTGTGAGTCTTGGTTCACGTTTCAGTTTAATTACCATTATCATTATCTAAACCTTAGATAAATTAAGATATTTAAGCAACTTTTACAAAAATGCTTTAAACGTTACAGGTGTGCATCTTGATAAAGAACAATGACACATATTTTAGGTTATGTCAAAACAAGATATTTTCAGTTGAGACCGTTCAAACAGGCATTTTAGTCTGTGACTAGTGACTAGCTTAAGCCTTGTCTGTGAAACCGGAAGAATATCGCATTCTTAGTTCTCAAGACATGTAGACATGTGGTTTACGATATAGTTTATTTGTAGTTACAGAGCTACTTATACAGTAGTTATTAAAATGTCTAAAGTGGACTAATAAAATAAAGTGTAACCTGTATTTCTAGTATGTCTTTTGCGAATAATTAATGGTATCTTGAAAATCACATAATTTGAAGCCTTATACTCCAATTGTGAGAGGTTAAACACTGTATAATAACATAAAGAAACTAGGGATGCTCATTTCGGTTATTTCTCATGACCGACAACCGACGCTCGTTAACCAGTTAACTGACAACATTATTTTAAATGAGAATTGAATTCAAAGGATAGCGCATTTGACCCGTTAAAAATAGTAATATTAATATCAAAGATGGCAACGTCCACAAAACTAGTCTTAACACTTTCTGACATGA